>JBCEWB010169971.1:0-10235 GCA_039654565.1 Peronia peronii | reverse complement strand
CAGGTGAGGTAGGAGGGGGGGAGCAGGTGAGGTAGGAGGGGGGGAGCAGGTGAGGTAGGAGGGGGGGAGCAGGTGAGGTAGGAGGGGGGGAGCAGGTGAGGTAGGAGGGGGGGAGCAGGTGAGGTAGGAGGGGGGGAGCAGGTGAGAAAATAAAACATTTGAATTGTCTCTGCGTTTCTCACTTCTGTTGAATCTTCCACAGTCTGATCCTCTTCTCTTTCATCTCCAATCTCCTGGTCCTGGAAGGAAAATACAACAGAGATCAACACCAGAAATCTGATGGAAAAAGGTGTAAACCTGACAATGTCTCAAAACATGACCACATCTGGAAGGAAAATACAACAGAGATCAACACCAGAAATCTGACAGACAAAGATGCAAATCTGACAATGTCTCAAAACATGACCACATCGGGAAGGAAAATACAACAGAGATCAACACCAGAAATCTGACATTGCCTCAGAATACCACCACAAAGGAATTCGCTTCTAATGGCTCTTCAGAAATAAAAATGAAATCTTTCTTGTATTAGAGGTCACAACATGACTGGGGCACCTTATTTCTAACTTAACGTTATGACTGTCAGGATGTCAATTGAATTCATACCTACATGTCTGTATATAAGCAGGTGTTTCTACCAACACAACTACCACACACCGAGCATATTGAACTAAGGTTTGTGCTGTCAAACCTTTAATTTACTGACAAATCAAATCTGAAATGGGATTATTTCAACCAGTGAAAAAATAAAATTAAAAAACAAAGTAAATAACGGACATAATGTTGAAAAGGCAGAGAGACAGATGTATGACTGACATCTCCTTGTTGTCTTGGTAGGACAGAACAAGAGTCAGACAGATATACGACTGACGTCTCCCTGTTGTCTGGGTAAGGTATATCAATGTGAACCTTGATCTGTCCCGAGATCCAATTCTTCCTTCAGTCTTACATCAAAGTTTTGACTTACATGTGGATGTTCTCCAGCTCTCATCAGTTCTACCAGTTCCTCCTGGGCCATTGCTGAAACAGACAGACAGCACAGATCTGTCAGTTTGTGACATAAAATGTCCATCTCTCTGTCCTGTGACAAAGCAGGACAGCATCCCGGACAAGAAAGGGAGAGATCTCATTGTGCATCTTAAAATACTATACCAAGATTTCTTTTTGAGCCATAGAAAATGACAAATAAAATTAAAAAAACAAAACAGGTTTGCTGAAGCACATACGACAACAGTAGAAGATATCCACCTACATTCTTATACATAGCAATCATACTGAAAACAAATGGTGATGGCTTAAGAGTACTAAGATATTAGTAACCAATATCTGCATTGACCTCTGGTCATCTCTTTGTGTCAGGTTTGTCTCCGACTGTTATGAAGTGCTGTGACTAAAACGTCAGTCAGGCTATCAGGTTATGACTGAATAATCAATCAATTAACTTTCGCTGCTGTACATGTATTATATGTAAAAATAGTCAGTCTGAGATCTATGCTATGTCTGAAAATCAACAGTCAGTTAGATATCTGTTCTTTCTGTGATATGACTGAAAAATCAATAGGTCTAATCTCTGTGCTGAGTCTGAGAAATCAGTTAGTCAGAATGGCTGTGTTACGTTTAAAGAATCAATCAATCAGGTGGCTGTAATATATTCAAAAAGTCAGTCAGTCAGTCAGATTGCTTTTTATGTATGTTTCTATCCTAGAGCTCTTCTGTGTTGCGTGTGTGTGTTGTGAGTGTATGTGTGCATGTGTGTGCTTGCATTGACGGGCTGGACTGTGTTATACTGATGCAGATGACCACAGGTGATCACAGATAACTACAAATACCAAATCTGCACAGGTGAAAAAAAAATGGCAGGAAAAGTTCCATTTTTTTTTCATCAGATATCATTGCAGTCAAATGTAAGCATTGAAGTAAGTTTTTCGTTACCGTTAAAAAAACAATAAGCTAAGAAAATCTGTAACCCGCAAAGAAATTGATGACAGCTACAAAAGTCTCTTTTTCTTACTTAACTAGGAAATCTGACATCTCAGGATGACCAGAACGAACAGTTTTGATCTTGACCGCTGACACAGGCAATACAGAAGATGATGTACAGACTAACAAACTCACCAGCGGCTTCACCCACAATCTGTGCCACATGTTTCTTACGGATATCTGGATGACACAGGGCCTTCACAAGGCATTCTATCCAGTTCTCATGGTTTTCCAGAAACTTGAACAGAGTACTGGCTCCGGCTGCTGCCCCTTCGTATTTGGTATCCTGCTCCACTTTTTGCTATAATGTGCGGGAAAATTGTTGAGAATAATGGGAGATGAGAACAAAAATGAAGCAAATCATCTGAGAATATAAAGTAGTACAGAACCTCGCTTCCTTCAATGATGTAAAATTTTGGACTTTAGAAAGTCAGAGAAATGAAAGAAAGAGAACAGAGGAGAAAAAAAAAACCCGGGAGACATAAAAGTGCTCATGCCAAAGCTGTGTTAAATAGAATTTATTAGGTCTTGATGACAGATTCTGGAGAACTAAAAAAAAAAAAAAAAGAACTAAAGAAATGGCTCTGATATGTTCAGTGAAAATTACCAATACAGATCTAAACAGAATGTGTCCTCTGTTCTTTCTCATCATTTCTTGTTTTCTGTCTAATTACAATGCAATATGGGTTTATTCAGGAAGTGGACATCAAAGTGCACAAAGTTAGGCTCACAGAAAGCTTAGGGAGAGAAAAGTTTAAAATGGCAGACTCTCACACCCTGTGGACATTCTTTTGTGTAGGCCTGAGTCTGTGTGTGCATGACTATCAATGCAGAGAAATTACACAGTGGGTCCTGAGATAAAAGCTAAGCCCTGTCAAAGGTCATGCTCAAGATATTTGAAACTGGACCCTGTCCAACATCAACACTCAGTATCTGAACTCTAAGGTAGGAGATCTTCTGACAGTCATTTACCATGTCACAGATATGGCGCCGTGTGATTTCCTATTTCATACAGAAAAGACATCCACAAAAAAAATTTACTCTCAAGCTAAGCAACAATTCAAAATGCACTGCCTTTGACTGCAGAAGTGATTAAACGGAAATGCTTTTGGAAAGTAATTTCTGTAATTAGGCTGTATAGTGTTTTAAATCTAAGCAACCTCCTCAAATGATAATCAGTCAGAAACTACAAACTCTTATCATCTGTAAAGTAAGGAACTTATTTATTGAGTATAGTTCGTTGTTTCCCTAAAGTTTGAAGATTTTCTCGATAGTGTGACGGAGTATTTTGCAATCTCGTGTTGTGAGCGAAATTGACTTGATATTTTTCCTTCAGACTACAGTTAATATCTCACTTATTTCTAGAGAACCATATTGTGGACTGCACAACAGGGCTATCAGAACCCTAAATGGAACAACGATGTTAGCACTAGCAGTAATGGTAAGACTGGAGAACCGGGCTAGGAATACCTAAAGATGGTATATCAGTGCATAGATAACTAAAGATGATAAAGTGGTACTAACAGTGATTGAAAATTGTACAGCATTACTAACAGAGGATGGAACAAGGGATGTCTGTCTTCATACTGTACACAATGCTTTTGTCAAGTCATCCAACAATGGCCATGCAATAATATCATCTTTAAGTGAAGAAAGGTTTGTGTTCACGAACTGAGTAATCTAAAATTATCATCTGTATTCTCGTTGTGGATTAGGGGCTCAAGATTAAGACTGTTAACGTGTGAATTTTCACAGTGTTTTTCTTTAGGATTTGTCGTACAAGCATCTGATGTTTGGAAGGAGGGGAGGAGATTACAAAGTTAAGTGATCAAACGGCATAGAAGTACTAGTACAGCCAATATTGTGGAGACAGGCCATCTTCCTCATCTAATTAATACATTAACTTTCCTTCCTTCTCTTCCCATTTTTCTCCTCAAAACTATCACCTATATTTCACCATCCCAAGTAATACAATGGGCACAATGAAAGCGGCAACCCTCAAAGCCGTCACATAATATGTGCCACTGGGTGGGGCTGTTGAAATGAGTGAGTGGGAGTAGCGCAGAGTGACGTATCACGATACACCTGTCTGTGACGCTGAGCAAAGACTTGGTTTTGCGATACATCAAAACGCATTGTATGATATCACCAAAATCAAAGCTCAGTTTGTGAAAATATTTAGACAGATGAAAAATTGTGTAATATTAACAGAAAACCAGAAAAGTTCAAATTTCACAATACATCACTCTGCAAACCAATCTATCCTGGGATGTCTAATGTACACAGTACCGTATGATGAAGAAGCTGTCAACCCTTTTTTACTGATGCATGAATTTTCCAGCGGAAGATGAAATTTTCTCCATGTACATTTATGACTTAGATCTTTCTCTGCTATATCCAACACTGCTGATCCAAATTCCTTTCTTTCAGTGGTAAAGTAAATCCTAGCAGTCAGTGATATTTTTATGATTTTTTTTGAAAACGAAGTAAATAAAGAATCATCCCCGAGAGCCTCTTCCAAAACTATAGCGATATTTTCTTCTTGCAAAGAAATAAAGGCAAAGAGCCGTAAAGGAATTCTTGGTGACAAGGACTTTGTAACAAGCTGACAAAGTAAATGGCTGATGTATTCAACATGTCCAGCTGATTTAACCATAGAAAGTTCACAGTTATTATCTTTTTTTGTGTGTTAAGAGATTGGTAGGCTCTTGTTGTTAATTAACGAAGATGTGACAGCCAAATGATGAGCAAAGATGACATCCTTGAGTTTGGTGAACAGAGACAAGGTCAACACAACATTTCAGTTGCCAGAACCTTCTCAGCCAATATAACAGAAACAAATCACTAACATGCACTACATGTATGTTGGCAATTGTGTTGATGTCCGTGGTGGGTGGCGTGTGAGTGAGGCAAAGACAGGAGAAGGAAAGGTAAAAATGTGAAGAGGAAATAGAAATGTTTTCCCGTGAGAATAGAATAAGAAAGATTTTAAGCTACAATTAGTTAAAGTGTAAATTAGCCTGAAATAAACATATAGATATGTGGACAAAGGAAAGATGGAAAAATAAATACACACATTAAATAGGTGAATAAGACAAATAAATAAAACGCAAAATTAATGGAGAATAAATGTGCATATTAATGTGTAAATAAATAAATAAATAAATGGGAGGGAGAGGGGTGAACACAAAAACAGAAACAAACAAACAAAAAAATACGGAGCACATAGCAGATTGTCTGGTCTGATCTGTGTTGTTACAGGTGGTGAAGAGCTGGTTTTTATCGACCATATTTAAAATTTCATATTTTAAAGTTTTCCTATCTAAGTTTCTCATAATTTTTAGCTTTTGTTTTGTACTTCTCAAACCTTGTAAATAATTTTTTTTTGTTCTTGGTCATTGAGCCAGCAATGAAGTATCTCCTTCAATGGTGCATTACATAATACAAAGTGATGTACGTTAATGAAAAAGTTGGGATTATGGCAGAGAATTTATAAAATATACAATTTCAGTGACTGAACATACAAATGGAAGTGTAGGTGAGAAAATGGCGCAAAACAACCACGATCCTGCTCATGCTTTGTTTATTCAAAAACTAAACCAAAAAGGTGAAAAAATGTTTTACTTGAAAGAAAAAACAAAAAAACCCAATGTATACGTGATTCCTATGAAGCCACAAAAATGAAATCTCAGATGGAAACTACAAAAAGTCTTACCCGTTCTGGCTCAGTCAGTACATCAGGGTCGAATGACAAGAGCACCGGGATGATGTGGGAGGAAATGACGTAGCAGCGCAGAGCCATCTCAATTGTTATCAGTATCTTATGTTTTTCCTTGTCTTCAGGGTTGGGAAGACTTTTGTCCATGTCTGACAGAAACCATTGATTTTACATCAATAAACACTTACTCCAACCCATAGCTAAATAATCATAGTGAGAACAAGAGGGAGGAGAGGAGACAGAAAGTCGAGGAAAATGAATGAATGAAATAGACATGAGAGAAAATATCTGCACACAGGAACAAAAACAATGTAATAAATATTTTCAACAATTATCCACATCTTTTTCCCCAGCACAGATTTAACCTGAGTGCATGACCAAAAATTGTCCTTAAGCACCATGACTGCATGCTGGATTTCTCCTGGACAGAGTATGTTACAGAGATATGAACTGCTAAGAGCGAAACTAATTCGAGAGAGGGAAATTCTGATCCGTGCATGCCACTGACAGGATTCCATGACTAAACTCAGCGTTAAATGCAAATAATATTGAACTGCTATCTATTCAGTAATAATTTTGCACATTAACTTTACGAATGATGAGCTGACATGTATTCTCAAACAAGATAAGTGAAATAGACATTACAACAGCAGCTATATGTAAGGTATTCAAATTCTTATCAATCTAGCAATATCAAAGAGGCTTTTAAAGTCTTGTTACCATTCAAAGTCCTATTACCGTAATTATGAAATGCTTTCTAATACAAGTTAAATGGGGAAGAAGCCCAGATTCGTGAATTTTGAGGAGAGAAAGTTGGCCTTTTCCAAAGACAACATAGTTCAATGCAAGAGAAATTTAAGTAAGGTGAACCAGTTCTTCAGTAAGAAGAAAGCGGGGTGGCTGTCCATGTACTGAAGGCTCTCAGTCAGGATCTTCAACATGTTATTTCACAATTAAGCAAAATCAAGAATTCAAACAGCATAAGTGCACAGATAACTATTTCTTGTGTGTGTGTGTATGTGTGTGAAACCCTTCATGCACACTGACAGGTTCTTAGACCATTCAATTCATGACAGTGGGCGCACAATATTACTTGAATTGACGATGTAATGATGTTCCATGTCAACTTACAATCTTGGCAGAGCATCACTAAAAAACTATTGTTGTGATAAAGCATTCTAAATAAATAATGTTCTGAGAAAAATTCCACTATCAAAACAGAAATGCTATGCTGTGATCTGTGACTAAAAGTATGGCAAAAGTTTAAATGCTGCAAAGAGCCATATTTCAGTAAAAAATATATAAATACATAAATAGGTAAAGAAATACATGTACAAATCACAGCTAAATAAAATTTATGATCACATCAGTTGGTGCTATAAACAGAAACAGTAATATCCAACATATACAACCTATCTTCGTGACTCTGTGTCTAGGCAGAGTTTAACATTTGTACTTAGCAAACTCTCAATCTTCGTCATGAGAATGGTTCGCTAGGTCTACTTTCTGTCATTTCCTAGAGTTCATTCTTCAAAATGGACAATATGGAATTTTGCCTCTGTCAGGGTTAAGGTTAGGATGAAAGTAAAAATTAGGGTTAACATTAATCAGTCACTCCATTGACTAAATGTAAATTTGAAAAGAAGGGTTGAGTGAATGAGTGAGTGAGTGAGTGAATTAGTGAATTAATGAGTTAGTGAGTGAATAAGTTAGTGAGTGAGTGAGTGAGTGACTGAGTGACTGAGTGTGTAAGTGATTGAAATGAGTGAGTGAGTCAGTGAGTGAGTGAGTCAGTAAGTGAATGAGTGTGTGAATGAATGAGTAAATGAGTGAGTGGGTGATTGATTGATTGAGTGAGTGAGTACGTTAGTGAGTGAATGAACAGATGAATGAATCAGTTACCAGGGAATATATGTAGGAGGAAAAATCATACAGGCGACTAATGAAAGCGTTAAAAATAATTTGCATTTAAAGCCAATTTGTTGAATACAGTATCTTATTAGTTAGAGTTCGAATGAGGATAAAAATCAGGGTTAGCATCAGGCTAAACAATCGGTTACTCCATTGACAAACTCTAAATTTGAAAAGAAGCCTTGCTATGGTATAGCATAAAAGATAGAAACACCTAACCTGTAATCATGTTCAAATACTCTGTGGAAATCAAATTGGGCTCTAATTAGCCTTAGTGTCTTAGACAAACTCCCATGGAAGTCTCTCTCTCTCTCTTGTCTTTTCTCTATGAGAATGCCTTGTCCTCACCAGAATTGACATATTCTACTCTCTAGCCTCTTAAATCTGCATTTTGTTGTCAATTCACGAACATTTTTTTTTTCAGTGGTTGTTTTGCTTTCTTGTAGTATGAATTTATACTTTGCACACTGTAGTCACCCCACATATCTAACATGTTCTGTGACAATTTCCACCCAAAGACTTGTTCTACATCTATTGGATTGATAAGACAGAATGAAGATATTTCAGAGTGTCTGTAATTGTTGGTAAATTTCTTTCAAGTTCTGTCCACTGTGTTTCACTGTGTTCAGAGTATATAGTTTTGTTTTCTAGTGATAGAAGAGAAGAAAAACAAATGTATTGAAATGAAATCATATTATTTGACATAGTGCTGTTATTGTCGTTTTGGATTCTCTATAGTGCAATGTGATTGATAAACTTATTCTGTTAATCTCACCAATACTTTTAATCTAAGCAAGGAAACAAATCCTCGTTGTTGTTTTTGTTTTTTTTTGCTTACCAATCTTGGGTGTTAGACACTAATGCTGGA
This sequence comes from Peronia peronii, assembly GCA_039654565.1. Lineage (NCBI taxonomy): Eukaryota > Metazoa > Mollusca > Gastropoda > Systellommatophora > Onchidiidae > Peronia > Peronia peronii. Next base: position 1,758 of record JBCEWB010169971.1, on the reverse strand, counting down.
CAGAAGTCCAGTTTAAGATTTGGTTAAGAAGCCTAACTTAAACAACCAGGTTTATCGGCGGCGACCCATTGTGACATGCACGTCAGTTACTTCTGCCTGTAGGTCTAGGATTGGTAGTCATCTTTCTTTGATCATTGTTTTACAATATTATCAATCCTAGCTCTAGGGTCGTATTAGCCTCTGTTTAGGTATTTAGGTGTGGCCCTGTGCGGTATTCATCATACACACTTGCTTTGGTTTGGTTTGGTTTTGGGATTTAAAGTCACAAAAGCCTGACATTTCCTCAGACACTTTTATGTTGATGAACCTAAACTTTTGAAAATAGATCTATTTTGAGTAAAAAGCTCAGGATAGTTTGTGACCTCATTTTTTTTTAACATCCTCTAAGTCGACACAATCTATGTGTGCAACTGTCAGTTGGCACACACTGTCAGGTTTTATTGTCTTCCTAAGCAGGAAGGTATGAATGTGGTCAGAATGACCCAAACATAAGCAAATAAGAACCATCTGGTCTCGTCTTCGCAGCTGAGATATTAGCCTGCAGATGTTGTTCACTTGATCATTATGGCTGTGCTTACCTTGATCCACTGTACGCTTGTATTCACTGTCCAACTGCACTCTCTCTGCTTGCTGTTGCTCACCTGTAATTTATTTGTTGGATGGAATGGAGGAAGAGAAAGGGGGGGAGGGAGGGGGGAGGGGGAGTCAGAGATATTCAGATATTCATTCAAAGAAATCACTTACTCATTTATTCACAATTTAATGTGCATAGTTGTGCTGTAAGTATAAAACAAATACAAGTAAAAATAGAACAGATACTGTATGAGCCGACTCATACTGTTCAGGCACCTTCAAATATAAATATGACTGAGGCTCTTGCTCTGTTTCAGGGTACGTCAATAAACCCCAAGCCCATCCACATAATTATAATGCACATCTACACACACAGAGACAGATGCACACATTCTTTACTTATTAAGTGTTTTATTTCCAAAATACAAACTACAAAGTAACACAAGGCAGACATAAGAATTACTGTAATACTTCTAGCGAGATGATCAACGGCTCAGAGAAGCAAGACATCAATGGACTATATCATATGCCGGCTGTTGCTCAAAGAAGTGTCAAAAGGCATAGCTGGAAGGAAAGGATTAAATAACCTACCTAATGTACAATACTTTTCTTCATTTTTTATATTCTTTGACCGTCTGATCACTACATTTTCATAGAATGATCGTGGGTTAGAATTTTTCTTTCATGATTTGATCATCGAAAATCATTATACACCTCAATAAGCTTGGTCACTTTATCCATTGCATTATTTTCAGTATTTGCAAAGCATTACAAAGAAAACGACCATAATGGCAAAAAATCTTCAGATATAAGTTGCTGGAGCTAATAGAGACACAGCTCTGTAACTACAGGCAAAAAGTACTAGACCAGAAATATTGCTATATCACTGTGACACAAAAACTCTACTTTGATAAAACTGAAATAATTTCAAAAGATATCTCTCATACTCTAAAGAACAACAATAAAACATAACAAAAATTGTGATAATCTTAGTTGATGTGATGACCGAGCATAGTGGTGGCTTGTGCCAATACTTCACTCTCTGTTCTCTTAAACCTGCACTTTTGTCTGCACTGTGACTGTTTTACATTAAACAGAAGAGGGCAACACAACACCTGCTACAACACCTGCTACAACACCTGCTACAACACCTGCTACAACACCTGCTACAACACCTGCTACAAC
>JBCEWB010169961.1:0-10235 GCA_039654565.1 Peronia peronii | reverse complement strand
AATTTAAGAAGCCATCGGCTTCTAATTTGTATGTCAGTGGGTTTACAATAACCGTAACATTTCATCTGAGGCAAAAAGAAAAAGAAACTTGACACAACAAAATGATGTTGCACTACTCCTTTAAAGGTGCACAATCATTTCTTATAGATAATTATATATACAAATTATTCTAGAAACATAGAACACTGTGCCAGTTTTTTCTAACACTTTTAGGGTTAAGTCAACATAAATGATCTCATCTGAAGGATATGGAACTTTAACCTTCATTTAGGAAAATTCATGTGCTGCTAGTTGTTGTCAAAGGTGCTATGGCTCGTAGCAGGTTAAGAAGGAATAATGACAACTGAGTATTGACCTATCACATCTCTGTTTGTTTTTACAGATACCCGATCATGTCTGGTGTCCCACTACAGTGTATGTTGGTGAAGATTGCAAGGAGTTCCCTCTGCCAGAAATTGAAGATGTAGTAAGTGATTGAGGATTTAATTTCATACATGTGCTGTAGTAGCCTCATCCAGACAGATCCCAGGGTAGAATCCACAAGGAACTAGGTTAAGGGTAGGCCACAAATCTCCGAGAAGAAATGATTATTTCTGGAGTGAGATGTTGAATTTTTCATAGCGCTAGATTCAATGAAGATCTTTGCTTCATGGTCTATTTTCTAGAAGGGACCAAAGGCGATGATTATGGTAACTGGGAACCAAGGATTCTCTCATCCTCGAATATCTGTCCCTCTCTCACTACTCTCTCTTTGTCTCCTACCTTTCTGTCTTTCTCTCTCGCTCTTTCCTGGCCTCTTGTGCCTTTGTCTCTCTCTCTCCTTGCTTTTTGTGTCTTTCTCTCTCTTTCTCTCTCATTCTCTTTGTCTCTCTTCATTCCTCTTTCTTTCTCTCTGTCCCAGAGTTGGTTATGCCTGTTTAAATCAGCAAAACATGATTTCTACAGAAAAACTGAAACCCATCTGTCTCTTTCTTCCTGTCTCCTCCCCTCTCTCAGACCTGCAGCAGATGAAAAATATTCATGGTGATGTTCCACCAATTAACAGTATCTCCTGACATCATTTAGAATTGGAAGACCATATTCAGTGTGCTGTTACAATCCTTATGACATAAAATGATGGATATTTTATAGCATTCACACGTATACTTCATGTCACTTGTCTACTCTATGATGCTGTCGAGCGTGGAGGGAGATGAAGTTGTCTGCCCTAGGTCACATGTATGTTTCAGTGACAGGCAGCTGCTTTCGTCTCACTACTTCTTCTACTCTGCCCAGCCATTTTTTCTTTGACCACCCTAGTGTCACTGAAGCCTGACTCCTTCATGTTGAAGGCTGTTGTTGTTGGCTGTCTAGGTGGCATTCTTAAGATATACTAGGGCTGTCTGGAAAGTAATAAGAAAATGAATATAAAGTGAACATTTCTATTTGAATCTAACTGAAACTCACACAGGAGTTATTGTCACTCTTTAGCTACTTTTAAATGTAGCCTTCTTGGAGATCGACAAACTTTTGCCAGCGCTGAGTCAGAGAATAGATACCCGCCCTGAAGAAATTTGCGTCAAGCGACGAGAACCAGTCTCACATCTCTTCATTGAGGTTATCATCACAGTCAAATTTTGTTCCTCCAAGATCATGTTTCAGGGGCCCAAACAGGTGACAGTCTGATGGAGCCATGTTGGGACTATGAGGTGGGTGTGGTAAAAATCTCCCATCTGTAGTGTTGGGGCCAGTCTCTTATCTATTTGGCATTGCGGGGTATTGCGTTGTCATGCCCTTGTTCAGAAGTCCCGGTCTCTTGCGACGCAGAGCTTCTCTCAATCGGTCAAGTGTTTCACAATAATGAGCAGTATTAATGCGTCAGGATATACTGACTTTTACTCATTGCCTTTATACCATATGTGGAATCAATTTCATTGGTGATTTCGATAGGATTTTTTCCTTTTGCATGCAGAAATCGCAAATTCCCCTCACCCATCTTTTGACCATTCTGCAGTGGGGGTATCCATGTTTAATTTAGCATAATGATAGAATGCATTCATCACTGATGCTGATATTTGGCCCAAGAAAGTGCATTACATTTCCTACTACATTCCGTTTACAGATTTTAGAGATATTGATTAGTCTGAAAGTTATGGGTTCTTATTATTTTCCGGACAGCCTCGGACCTGAGCCACTCAATTCCTTGATGCTCAAGAACTCATTGTTTTACTGGTTTCATGTCCCTAGGTTTAAAGTATGTCACTGTAAGCCTATATTCTGTGTACAAAAGAAGAAGGAAGTTTAAGATCAGTTAACTCATACTGTGTTGTGTTACTCATGGTGTTGATGGCTTAGCAGTTGGGATGTTGGAATCAGGATCAGAATCCTCGAAATTTTGTCCTTGGGAAAGACAGTTTATACATTTTCTGGCTTGATCCAGATTAAAATGGGTAGCGGTACCCATTACAGACAGAGATTGTTTTTATTAGAATATTGAGGATTTGAGTGCCTAACATTACTAACATTCAGCTGCCTTGTATGCTTCCCATGAAGCTCAAATGCCTGTGGCTTGGGAATTTAATAGATTGTAAAGTGTTTAGAACCTGTACTGTACAGAGATAAGTGTTACATAAATGCTGTCTCTGTTATTATTATTCACTATTTGGTTCCCAACAGTGTTGCAAAGTTTGGTTGATCTCAGTTGTATTTGTTCTCCGATAATTTTTTTCACACTTTATGAATGAATGAATTTCAGACGTTCAATTATCCAAACTCTCAAGGATTTGTGTATGAGATTCAAGCCGTGAGAGAGTGTTTACAGCAAGGTCAGTTCCAACACAGATGTAGAGAAAATGTAGGCCTAATTGATAATCCAGAAAAGTGTGCAGTACAATAATTTTCTCTTAAATATCCCTAAATGCCCTAGAAGCATAATAAGAAAGGGACATTACAAAGAGCATAGTTAGCTAACAGAAAGGTGGACAGAAATAAGTGGTACAGTCAAGGAAATTACTGACAAAAACAAGAGGACTACAGTACAGAATTCAGTGTAATAGATTAACATGAAAACTTTATAAATCTCATCAAAGTCAAAGAATAGGTTTGAGGGTGGAAGAGGTTAAAGAGAGAAAAGGGACATAGATACATAAAGCTGCTAAAATGATGGAAATACATGTAAATCTATTGCATTTTTAAAAATCACTAAAAAGTCAGAGAAAAATGTTTCAATTATTTATAGTTAGCATAGATGTTTGTGGCTGTTTAATAAGGATAGAGGTGCTAAGATAAAGATTGAATGTTCTTTCTGTGTACAGGTAAGAAAGAATGTTCAGTGGTGCCTCATGCAGACAGCCAGACCATCAACCAGATCTTCATGGAAGTCATCAAACAGATGGGAGTTAGCTATGGTGACTGCCAGTGAGTGTGGAGGACACAGGGTCATTTTGCATCAGCTGTCTATCATGCAGGATCACTTTGACATTATTGTTGATTGTGAAGAACAAGATACCCTGACTGTTTATTCCTGTATGTTGTCAGATGTTCTGCATTTTCATCCTGAATCTTCGCTCCATTTTATTGTTAGATGTTCTGTTTTCTTTTTGACATTTGTTGTGTTTGTTTGTCTAGTTTTCTATGCAAAATTTACAAAAGGTTTATCTCTGAAACCTATAGTTTTCTATGCAAAGTTTACAAAAAGTTTATCCCTAAAACCTCGGATATATAGATTGGTTACTCAAGGACAAGTCATACCATTATTCTAATCTGTAATCTGGCTGATGGTAAAAAAAAAAAAAAGTCAGTTTTGATATTACATATAATTTGAAACTAGAGATTTCAGGTTGAAAATAATTCAATAGCTTAAAATGCATGTATTTCCTGCTGCTAAACTTTAATCACTCAATGAAAAACTCAGGACATTATACAGGAGGCAAGCTGATCAGAAAAAGAAAAAGATAATGCTGAAGAGATGAGAGAAATGGAGATTACCTACCTGTTATCTTGTCTTGTTATTCTCCTTAGTTATATTTTTCATGTTTGGCGTTATAGTGCTAGTCATTATCAGCACTACACAGGTAATGTAATTTATCACTCATTGTTTTCTTTTTGTTTGTTTAATAATGTTTGAATATTGTTTGTCACATAAACAAATAATAATATGTAAGTCTTCTTTGCACAGAATAATTTTTGTCCATTTTCTCACAATAACTAAAACTGACTTGGGCCATTGTGAAATGACTATGGTAAGTCACCAAACAGACAGTTAAAAGTATAGCAGGCTGTGCATTTCTTTAGTCAGAAATTGAGTACCGTACAATATATACATAATCAGAGGTACAGTGATAATTTTTATTTATGTTGCAGGTGTTATTTTATAAGGTGGTGGATATAATGGCATTTTCTCTGATGTGATTTTCTTTTTTTGTTTATACTTGATATCACATGCATTTATACTATAAATCTACAATGAAATCCATAAAAGGCTGATGGACTCAAAAACTGCTGAATGCATCCATCTGAAATTGGGACCCAAAATTGTTGTATAAAGATCTTTGTTGCTACTTACAACAACCCTGAAAAAGCTTATTATGTTTGACGTTATTCTACAAAGGTGATAATAATATATAATTGAATAGCACATACGTGAGAGTGTTTTATCCGAATTGTACATTTGACAGAATGGTACATTATGTTACTGTTCTTCTGCTTCCGCTCGCAGAGCATCCAAAACATTGTTTGTTTCTTTGAGTAGCATTCAGTTTAATCACCTGAAATACCACTATCGAGGTGTGCACGCCTGCCATACACTTTGAATCGCAGGGCAGTGTCAGGCTGTCCTGTATTTAAAGATTGCCCTCGACGGCCTTGGGTTCTCTACTAGTATTATATATATATATATATATATATATATATATATATGTGTATTTCATATCACATTTAGTCCATGCTGTGTGCAAATTTATGTGATATATAAATTAAACATATGGTAACATGCATTTAACTTATGCTATCTGTAACTTTATATGGCCATGGCTAGCCGGACTTAAGCCCGTATAGTCTCCAAGTCTAGCCGGATTTATTCAGTCCGTGTCATTATCATGTAGCTGTGAAGTTCTATGTCTGTATCATGTTCCTTTGGGAGGGGGTGGGAGGCATGGGCGTGCAGCTTTAAACACTTTTAGCTAAATATATGCTAATCAGTGAATGATGGTTAAGTTTTATCATCAAGCTTGACAATCTTTTTTTCCTTAATATGTGAAACACCGAATGAAATCTAGATCTAGATCCAGATTACTCCGTTCTACATGACAGTACATCTTCTTCAACTACACCCTCAAAAAAAAAAAAAAAAAAAAAAAATTGACAAAAAAGACAGAAAAGTACAAATGTTCTGTCAAGAAGACACAAACACATGCATGTTACAAGGAACAAAAAAGAAAGTATACAGATCTACAGATGTGAACGCGTTGGAGTTGGAGATGAATCTTTCACTCTCAGTGGGTGACGTACGCAAGATCTAGCAAAAGCATCTCCTTCAATTAATCCCTCAAAATTGTACATGTATATACACAAAAACTATGTCAAATACACACACATTAAATTTTTATTACTAAAAAATAAAAATATAAAAATGGCATGGCTGAGATTTGAACCCAGATTTGTCAGAATAACAGTCTGGTCACTTATCCATTCAGCCACGGATGATTGTCAGCTCATGGTAAAAATTAGCATTATTATACTATAATCCAAAACGACAGATGTTGTCAATAAGTCCGGCTAGCCACTTCGTATAGTATATACTTTGAGTGTAAGTGCAAATACAGGATTTGATGTTTTGCTGCTGTATGATAATAAGCAGTGTCAGATATGACATGAATTTGGTATGTCCTCACATGCATGTATATCTTTATGTATCTATATAAAAAAAAGTTGCAGACGACATCTTGTCGATGCTCAACACGTATAATTGTCATTAACTGCTCTGTCTGTCCATTGCCTATGTTTTTCCCAAGCGGTACGTTGCTTTTTGTATTGTGCCAGCACATTATTATCTGTGTTTTTGGAAATAAAGAACTTGATATGTGTGTCTGTGTTATGACTCAGCACAATGATTATTTTAATATATTATGTATTTTCTATTTACATACATAGTACATATAATAAGTAGCATAAACCATAAATTAGACATCGTCACTCTGCATTTGGGTGCCACCACACCTCCATGATAATTTATTTCAGAGATGTTAACTCATTCAAATACATTGAATATTCCTAGCGCTAACTTGTCATTAGCCTTCGATGCGATGAGGCAAATATTTTGGCTTGATATCTTGGCCGCTCATATTGGTGTGGTAATGAAATATAGAAAAATCCCATCCATTCTTCTCTGTTTCTGTAAAAAAAAAAATGCAGATCCCACCTGCTCATTCAGCTGTCTTTACAATTTACATTGATATATATTTTATTTTCTAAGTTCACTTTCAGTTATGTTAAAGCTTACTATTTGAAAAAAAAACAACAACTGTTACAACATGGAAAAAATATATACAGTGAATGAGTTAATTAGTAGGTTGATGAGAATAACAAACTGCAGTCCTTTAGCAATAAAACTGACAGCAGCAGTATATACCATTTTAATAGACATTTACATCAGACAACATTTGTTCTTAGCTGATTACAGTTTTAGTCATATTTCTCACAAGTGGATGTTCTTGTTCATACATGTACAATTTAAAAAAAAAAAAATCCATTTAGCAGTGAAACTGCAGTTCCTAACACAACGACTACAGTTTTAGAATCATGAAAAACAAAAAGAACTACAAGATAAGATGTAAAGATAAGGTAAATAGTATTTGTCCTAAAAGCAAATTTCTTTAGTAGTTGATGAGATAGAATGTCGAATTAATGTACATTGTATGTGCATGCACTGTTTTTTTCACCTTCACATGCATTTAGACTTATGAATATAAATAACTTCAGAACAGGGCAGACTCAAGAGTTTGTTAGGGTATTCATGTTTGGGCAAAAAAAATAGTACATGTAAAGACTACAACTAAAATTACTTCTTAATGTTAAAAATATACCTACCTATTCAGTATTAGACTATGCCATACTGAAGAATGAAAATGCAAAAGCAGGGCATGTCAACATAGTTATATGAATTGATTGATCTGTGGTTGGTTGGCTTATCATAGGGCCCATTTTGTGCCAGACCCCATTAGTCAGTGTAAGTTTAATAATACATGGAGTGGAATCAAAATTAGGGCCCTGCGGATAACTCTTTTCCAGTGATAAGAACTTTAACCCTCTACAACTTAGTACTGAATACATTAAGTGATACATATTTGCTGGTCACTATTGAAAATCACAACTCATTATAGTTTTATAAAGAAAAAATAAAACAACAACAAAAATAAACTTCAAATTAGAACCTCCTGGTTAGTAAACTGAAATAATAATAATAAGCCCACAATGATAATTTCTTTTTCTTTTTTTTTTTTCTAAACTGAAAACGATCTTGCCTATTCTTTTTTTTTATAGAACTGAGAAAAATGGAATTTAAAAAGAGATTCCTGAACACTTCATCAGTCAAATAAAATCTCACCCCTTAAAAAAAAAAAAAAAAAAAGGAGAGAAATCGTGATTTCTAGTCTTGCTTTCCATAAAATTCATGTCATCTTGAATCATCCATTTATTATCTGAATGACATCCCTAGAAATAGAAGTGCAATAATATATAGGCAGGGCTTCTGCAACAAACCAAGCATGCAGATCGATTAGCTGTTAATATTATGTAATGAACTTCGTATCTTTTGTATGAGGGTAAGCTAGTTCAAGTTCAATATAATTATATACATGTATTTTAAAATTATTTCTAAAAAAATCAAAAAAAAATATGCATCAATTGCTCAAAGTGGAAAATCTGATCACAAAATAATGATAAAAAAAAGCCCTCCCAAAACTTGAGATTGGTGCTAATACTGCTATAAAAACATTGAAAAGAATTGAACCTACCATAAAAATAAATTTTTCTTACAGTAATAGATATTACTTTTTTTCTTAGTTCTAGAGGTGTCAAGGGCTGATCTGGCAAAAGACTCTCTCATCAGATTTTGAGCTTGAATTACTTTCCTAGACTGGCAAATATGTCATATCAAAGTACTAATTTTACATCCTGAAGCTTAACATTTAGTAAACATGAAATAATTACATGTATGTCATGATGATACAGAGACACCCTGACAACCCAGCCTATCTGGTGACATTGCCAAGGTTAAACTTCTGAGCGAAAAGGGAGTTAAGTTTCCTGAGCACCTCCTCCTAATCCTGCAAGTAGCTATGCATGAATCTGATAAATCTTTAAAAAAAAAAAAAAAAAATCAAATGAAATTGTGATCACCCTGAATCACCCCATTAATTTACCAGTGAATCCTGAATTTTCAACGAATTGAGGCTGAACAAAAAATTCAGATCTCATAACTGTGTTACCCGCTCTGCTGCGTAATGTTAATACTTGATTACAGTCTAGATCTACTTTAAGTAATAGACCAATCAAAAGATTCATTGGTGATGAGTGATGTTCAACTTTGGCGCAATTTATTTCTGACCATTCAAACTAGCGAGGTAACCGCAGGAGGTTGAAAGGTGTAAAGAGATTCATACACGCTGGAATTGGAATACGAACTATAAATCAGATGGGGTTCATTACCTACATTATCTTATTAACATTCTCTTTTTTCAGTAGGTTACATGTATTGCTAGCCTGGTCATGCTTCACAGAACAGACTGGCGAATGAGGCCAGGAACATGGGCCGCATCAAGAATGAGCAGAAATTGTGTTTTTCTTAAGCCTTTCAATCCGAAGAAAGTAGGATTATCTCGGCTTTAAAGTTTAAGAGGCTGCATGCTTTTTGCTGAGAACTTATGGGGGTAGAAAGTTGGAATCTGGAAAATTTGCCCAAACAGCGGCACTCTGCCTACTCTTCATTGATTTTGAGCTGTCAAGGGTACTTTAATGTAAGTAAAGTACACATTGACCTCCGAAATATATTCGCCCTTATCCGAGAAGGCTAGACGTCGGGCTTCCCTACCCAGAGGAAGCCAGGGGACCGTTAGGTCACTGAAAAAAGTGCAGGTTCTCGATCCTCGTGTCCTTCCATTCTCCAATGGAAGGGCCCGCGAGTCGATCCCGGCCACAACCTCACCGACGCGAGTTGTTTTCACCATGAAGCAGATGCCAAACCAAAAGAAATCCAATTACTGTAGATTCTATACCGTATTTTTTCAAGTTCAGAGGTATATTGTAACGATGATTACTTTGAGATAACTTGCCCGTCGAGATGATCCAGGAAAAGTTTTCCACAGATGCAAGTTATTTCATTCCCCTTCCCACAATAGACTTATGGACCGGAAAACTGCTGAATGGATCCATCTGAAATTTGGCACACAACATTATTGCATATGGATCTGTGTTTCTATATAAACCCGAAAAAAGCTTATTAGCTTTGACATTATTTAAAAAATGCGATAATAATTGAATAATAAACTCGCAATGGTGCTTGATCCTATTTGTACGTTCGACAGCCTAGTATGACGCGTTCAAAACACGTTTTCTTTGAGTAACATTCAGTTTAACCAACCAAAATATCAACATCGAGGTGAGCACGCTCGCCATGCACTTTTAAGTTGCAGGAAAGTATCGGTTTGGCCTATATATATCTTTTAAATCTCCCTTGAAGGCCGTGGGTTCTCTTCTAGTTAGCCTAGGCTATTGTTATTGAAAATAATTCAAAGTCTGTGTAACAAAAAAGGAAATGACGTCATCCATGAATTTAAAGCAAAATTCACCTTCAAAATGTTGTGGTTTTGTTCATTTTCCTTCAGACTTCAGACAGTATGAGCCAAAACGGCACTCTAGTTACGGCTTGAGCATTGATGGGCATGACTACGAATTTAAGCTTCTAGATCTGAATAAGAAGAGAACTGACCAGCACAAAGGGCCAGCAGAATCGAAAGTAAAAGTACGGCCATCGGGTAGTGACCACATCAAGCATTACTAATAGTCTATCCTATCATTCCAAGCACAGAAGATACCTTAGAATAGAACTTGATGTCTTACTAACCGCGGTCATCTATAGATCTAGATCTATAGGACTGGAGGGTCAATGCGTCACGTCGGGTCTTCGCGTCACCTATGTCCGCTTCATGTCAGACTGTACCAATGTGAACCAAAATTGGCTGATTTCAATAGCTCTGTGG
>JBCEWB010169951.1:0-10235 GCA_039654565.1 Peronia peronii | reverse complement strand
CAAGTTTCGCATTGACCAGCGATCAAGCTGTTGAGAGTACAAGTGAACTATAATTGCTATGAATGAAAGCTAAAGTAGCCTATGTATCTACTAGTTTATATATCAGATAGCACTCTTGTGCTCTCACTCTGTGCCATTATTAGATCACTTGTATATATTTCTTTGTAGTCACTGTCGCCCGATCAACGTCAGCCGGTCTGATCTGATAAGAATAATCTAAGTCCACGTGGTCACAGGAATGATAGCTTGCACTTTACACTGATATTCTATAACGTAAACGTAAATACACCCCTATGTGAAGTGGTTTCGTCCAAGTAGTTGCATTAGGTTATGAGCAAATCTGTAATGGGAATGGTCTGTGGGATAAGGGATGAGAAAATTGGCACCCATATGAAAATGACATGTCTTTGTAAATACAATCTCCTACCATTGGCTCATTGCAAATATTATTATACGTGAAGAAAGGGTCGAGTTAGGGGAGGGATTAAAGAAAGACATTGGTCAGCAAGGTGGTCAGTCTGGACCTGCGTTGTGTCACTCCAAAGCCAAGGCAGAGTCTTTAAAGTCAGAACAAACACCCTGAGGCTAAGTACTAGTGCCGAGATCCAGATTGACAAGCCCGGCAAGGCGCGCCGCACCGCGTTGTAGCCCTTAGGCTCGGTCGTAATTCTAGAGTTAATACATTATATTTATATCAGGTAATGGCCTACATTCAAGTTAAGAATTTTGTCCTGTTCCAAAATGGAATTACTAAGTGGTTCATGTTTATCTCATTTTTTTCTTTTTTCAATCACAATGTTTTTAAATAACTTCAAACTAATTGCTGATCCATCACACTTAAATAATATTCACGTACATGACCAATAACCACAGACTATATAACTTTTCTGTGCTACCCTCTGGCTTGTGAAAATACACCAATTCTGAACTGTTGCTGTTTGCTTGATAACCACAAAAAAATGCCATTGTTTGTCCTAGCGTTCTTTCCAAGCATCAGAGAAGTTGAGAAACAGTAACTTATAAAGATCAGATGTGATAATAGACTATATTTCATAATAGACTTGACTGATCTGAAAAACCACAGGTAAAGCTTAGTAAAGTTAGTACTCTTCTAACAGGAGAGCACTTATTAAGAAAAGTCCCTAAATGGAAATGGAGAATTTCTCATGAATTTAGAAAGACATATTCCTGGTCTGAAATAATTACCTAAATAATTGTTCAAAACTGAAGCAAAATTTCTCTCACAGGTGTTTTGAGGATGACTCAGATCCTTTCAAGGAGAGTGTTCAAGAATTGATCAACCAAAGGGATGACAGTGGAAAGTCTCCTCTTGATATTGCAGCATCACTGGGAAGAATTGAACTGACAAGAAAGCTGATTGAATGTGGTGCTGATGTGACTAGCACAACACAGAAAGGTAATATTGGACACTTGCTCTGTTTCAAATCATTATTAAAGAAGTATATGCTAGTAAAGCTACATTTCATTTTTTTTTTTCTAATCTTTTTTCAGAGGGCCATTTTCACTCCCAAAGGATCATTTCTGTAGTGTCATCTATGAAACCCACAAAGCTGAATGCATATATTGAAATCAATTGTTTAAGACGAAAGAGAAAAAGAAGGATACTCTAAATATTAGCATAGACACATATGTCTTTTTTAAAGAGGTGAAAATTGCTCTCATGTCAACCGAGTTACACAACAATTGTGGCTAGGTCAAGTCTGTAGCAGCAAAACACATTAAATGTTGTTTGTCAACTATATCTACTAATTCCATAATATGGCTTAACCCAAATAGCTTACATATGGCAGTATTGTCTGCTCTGTAAATACATCATCTGAGAGAATGTCTACCATATTCTCCAGGCACATTTGGGGCAAAAATACCTTGTCCCACATTTTGTAGAAAATCTCTTTATACATCATAGCTTATTTGTTGTATAAATAGGGCAATTGCCATATTAAGACAAGATGCACTTCATCAGAGGGATACTATGAAAGGTTGAATGCAGCATTCATTATCTGCAAATTTTGGATAAGGAGAAAATCAGTCATTGGTGAGGTACTATAGCCTCTATAGCATGTGCAAGCCAGATCTCATGTTTAGTGATGTTGACAGCAGTTTCTTGTATCCTTCAATACATAGTTATGTCCATTTCATAATGTACTTATGCATCCATTTATAATATACACAGGTTGTACTTCTGTTGAATCAAACAGTAATGAAGCATGGCTCCACTTGATATAGCATGAGTTGAGATCTATATTGTCATGTGAAATGAATGAAAAGGCAATTCCTCTTAATTTTATCTGTGGCTGTCTCCACTGGTGTATACTGTATTGTAGTAGAATTCCATGATATAGCCTTTTCTGCAGTTCATCACTTTGCGCGCATCTGTTCCTATAACAAGATTTTGTCTAACTGTTCTGGATATTTCAGATTACACCTGTCTCCACCATGCAGCAGCCTGGGGGCGATTGCCTGTGTTGAAAATCCTGGTCGATAGCGGAGGAGATTTGCAAAAGATGAATGTACATGGCGAGCGTCCTCGAGACACTGCTCAACGGTACACTCAGGCAGCATGTGTAGAGTATTTGGATTGGGCTGGTATGCAATCTACATCTTTATTTCCCTTTTTTTTTCTTTACAGTATTTGTTCTTATATTTCACATATTTTTATATATTTATGAAAGAAAACTATATGTAGAACAAACTTTCATCCATATTGATTTATTTTAATTTAAGTCAAAGCTGAAACCACCTATCTTTTTACATAACTCTCCAATAAGTCTGATCGTAACAGTTTACATCATGAATGCTCTGCTTTGTTTTTATATCCATGCCATCATGTGTCTCATGCAAGATGCTGTAAGCTTTTCTTCTATAGATTCCTAGGCAATTTCACATCAATATAGCCTATAGAAATTTTAGTGCGCATTGAGCATTTTCATATAGGATAGGGGCAAATCAGGTATGATTTATTGCTTATTTTATATTGTTGGATTGTACAAATTTTACCTATTGAGTTGGGACTGCTGTGATAGACAGCCACAGATCATGGAGAATGACTTTGCTGCTTACTTCAGTTTTGTTTCTCTTTCAGAATTCATCTTCATTGATTATAAATGCATAATTGAAATGACCTCCTGGCAACAAATTGTGACTCTGATCCAGAACAGCGCCAGTCTCTAATCTGGATTTTCTATCAGTGATGATAATAATTGTGTGTATTAAGGCAGTTCTGTCCCAGTCTCCCTATGTTACAAGAAGAGCTAATAGCTCTATCTTCTTTATTACATTGAGTGATAAATCTGTGAAAGGTGTAAAATATTTCTTTCTTCTTGAATATAGTCCAATGATTTCATACATATATTTGTATCTTTATCTTTTGTTTCAACAACCACAGAGGCAAAATTCAAACTTAGGGAAGAAATACGGATCACACTTGAAGCTCTTCAAGATGTTGATAAGGCAGTAGCTGGCAGAATTACCAAAGAGGAAAAGGTAAACAGTGCAATTTTCTTTGCTTTCAATTAGGGACAAAGGAGATATAGGCCTAACAATACATTTCTGTGTATTTCCATCAGTGAGCATTAGTCCTGAAGTGTCTTGAGAAACAAGTAGAGCCGGTTCTATGAGGATATTTATTTTTGTTGAAAAATAGTCCCTGAGGTTTAAGGTCTGTCAAGGAACATGCTCTTTTTCATTATATTATTTGTTGTAATATGGATATTGATACAAAAATACAAAGAATAACGAGGGAGTTTTTTTCCATCTTAGTCCCCTGGACACTTTTAGGATTATTTTTTCTGTGTTCACATTGTCTTAACCACTTGATTGCTACCAATACTACAAGTTGCTTCCAAAATAACTCTCCCATGTGTGGTAAAATGTAGGTGGTTAGTCCATGATCAGCCCACCACCAATTCTTCTTTCTTTCCCTTTGATCCAGTGTTTTGAGCACTCTACAGTTTCGCATCCATAAGCTGAATCTTTTGATAAAGGTGATGATGGGCAGATGAGATAACAATGAGAACCCAAATCAGGCATATAATCTGTTTGTTCGTGTCACAATTAGTAACACTAAAAAGTTGATGCTTCAGATTACTCATGGGAAAATAAAGGATGAGCGCTGTTGGTTCACACTCATTGGCAGGACTGAGTGGGGGGTGGAGGGATGAGGTTTAGCAGTGAATGGAGTGAGGGAGACTGACTATATCCCGAGGCTTAACACAGGACTGCAAAATTTGCCTATTGGTGAATCCGTTAAATGCTGGGAAGCACAATGATGAAGACAATGCAAAAAATTAACATATATCTTATAGTGCTAAGACAGGACACAAAAATGGAAATGTAGCTTTTATTTGAATATACCCTTAAAAAATCTTAAAGATTCATACCAGTAACTTAGATAGCAGAGTTGATGTCATGTAGCCAACTTCAGAACTCTCAAAAAAGTTATTTGTATAATTTTATAAAATCACTTTCCTTTTGTCTATTTTCAGAGGTAATTGCTAAGGTTCATTTCTCAGGAGCTGCATAACAAAGTTGTCTATGCCCTCATAGGAACAATAAAAAAGGGAATGTAGGAGTTAAAAGTCATGGCATTTGCAAAAAATAATACACAAATACAAAGAATAACGAGAAAACAGAGATGAAGTGAAATGCTGCTAGCAGATCAATTATTTTATTTTTATTATTATTTTAAAAAAAGAATGTTCTTTTTCTTTTTCATTGATCTGTACTCCTTTTGATGGTGCCATGGTGTTGATAGTAGTTTTTTTTGTAGAGCTCAGAGAATTTTGTCAATAAAGCATTTGCCCTTTTTTGGCTTTGCCATATTAATTTAATGTCTCCAATCAGATTATGATAGTACTAGTTTTCCAGCTGTATCTCCAGCTCGTGTGATGCACTTCATGATGAAAAGTGTTCAAGATTGTGAATATGCTGGAATAACTTTTCACTGTATATTTGAATGGAGTATAATAAAAAATGAGACTTCTAATGTTTAAACTGAGTCAAGAGAAAATAATTATTCATGTAATATCTATTCATATTTGTTTTCCTTGGCAGACACTGACAATCAACACTTGTAAAGAGAAACAGGAATGGTTGGATAATGCAACTGATCCGACGACACAGGACTTCATCAGTCATTTCACAAACCTCACTGATATTGTCGCACCTATTCTGCAGAAACTCAGTGAACCAGGTAAGTCTTCATTGCTGCAATTTTCAATCGACTTTTTCTCATTTTAGTTTTCATCACAGAATATCTATCCTGCTGATTTGTCTTTTGTCTTCTTTTTTTGTTTTTTTTTTCCCCTCCTTTTTTGGCTTACTTTTTGGGAAGGGTAATTCAACTGATTTTGTTTTAATCTACACTTCTTCTTCACATTCAGCTCATTAATAATCCGGAAAATGTATCATAAAAGCGCTGTCATCGGCTCTCCAGAGACTATTGCTTTGATATCCATCCAGTTTCTAATATATA
Source organism: Peronia peronii (assembly GCA_039654565.1). NCBI lineage: Eukaryota > Metazoa > Mollusca > Gastropoda > Systellommatophora > Onchidiidae > Peronia > Peronia peronii. Next base: position 4,741 of record JBCEWB010169951.1, on the reverse strand, counting down.
TGTAATATTTTTGCTTTGTATTTGCAGAAATTAGTGAGTTAATCTTTTGTGTCTGTACTTGATTGTCTCCTCCTATTTGTTTTCAGTGTTTGCTCTCCTAACAAAAATTCTGGTTGCTCTGCCTAAGTAGTGTTCTCATCAATTAGCTTATCAATTGTGTCATCTAAGATACAGAGAAAGCTGGGCTCAAAATGCTGAAAGGAAAGAAAATCATAAATAACTTACTTGAGGAAATGATAACAGACTCTTTATAAGCCACAATAAATATACAGGTTAAGCAACTGATTTCATTTTTGGTTATTGAAATCCAGTATTAATTCCAGATGATGTTAAAATAGGTATAAGTTTTCCTAGGAACAATGGCAGGCTCTTGAGGGTCAAGGTTGTTTTGGGGAATTTCTTGGTCCTCTCCTTGACAGGTTGAAGGAGAGCATGAGTATTTGCATATGTAAACACTAGGGCTGATATTTTGCTAGTAAGTTGTGTCATCTTGATTGTAGTATTCATTTCTGCTCCCTAGTTATTCTCCTCAGTTCTGCTCATTCCTATATGCTGTCTATCACAATTTCTTTTTTCTTTGAAAATGAAAATTTACCTCAATAATAACACCTTGCAGATCTGGCCATTTATACACAACAAAATTTCCATCATGTTTCCACCAAAGTGACTTCACTTGTGTGCATATGTATAATATTTGTAATACCATCATTTTTTAGTCTGTCTTACTTCACTTATTCTCTCCTTGTACTATCAGATACATAAGGCAGATAGGAGGCTCACCGTCCACACAGGTCTCATGCTTTTTCTTCGTGTTGACAGCTGCAATGTTCCCTTCCAACATGTCCTTTTGTATTATTCTTCTGAGAGTTATTTTTGATCTTCCTCTTTTTCTCTACCCATATGGTGTCCATCCCTATTCTTGTGGTGGGATTCAGCACCAGGTTTTCCCAAGACTCCTCCTTACTTGTAAAATCGTGCCATCAGATAATCTGTCTGTCAGGATTTAATTGGCACCAGTTGAATAGGTACACTGATATTCCCATACTCCTTCCCCCACAAGTATCCATGTATTATTGTGATGGAAAATAATAATGAAATCTACAGGAAAAAAAGGAGAAATTATGAAGCCTCACCAATGGTGTAGCATGTACATTAACAGAAAAGATTAATATATCAACAGGACCTCTGTTTACCTGTAGTTTTTTTATGTCCAATCTCCCACGTTCTTAAAATTGCAGTGACATTGTTTTGTTTGACTTTGCATCAGATCACAGATAATTGTTGACATCTCTAATTTGAGGTATTCACAGGTATCTGTAATTTTCAGAAGCTAATACTTTAGTCCTAGTCAAGGTGAGAAATACATTTATTTTATTTTTGGGAAATGGGAGTTGGTGATGCAAGTTGTAGAGAAAGTGTCTTTAAAATCATAGTAATGGCTTCATTATGATATCATTTGTCAAAATATATATATGTATATGTTTTTCTTATGGTTTGGGAGAAGAGGGGCAGGAGATAATAATACAGGCTCATGCATATGGACCATATATTACTGGTTAAAATTTCTTAAAGCTGATCTCCCAACAGGAGACAGAAGAGAGTTGACTTTTTTTTAATCACTTTGCCTCAATCAAACTTATGATCCAGGCAATACAGTGGTCTCCGCCTAAGAAACATTCGCCTAAGAGCCCGGTCTGCCTGAGAATCCCAGTTGCTGCGAAACGGAATTTTTTCTGTGTAATTTACCCCTCTAGGAACCCGCTCCTAAATAAAAAATCCACCTAAGAGTCCGGTGTCTTGTCAGGCCAAGGTAGCAAGTATTTATGGTGTAATTTCACGTCATATTGTCCATGTAAGAGAAACGCACAGCACTAGATGTGCAGTAAAATGGGGATGGGGGTGGAGGGAACAGGCAGACAAAGGAATGGAAGTGATGGTTGATGTATGACTGCATAACAGATCATATTGTAGACTAACCCATAAGCATTTCTTTATTTGACAACATGTGGGATAGCATTTGTGATTAGCTCTGTGGATAAGCGAGGTGTAAGTTTAGCCTGCTGACTGATCAGTTGTTTAGACACGTCGGTTGATCTGTAAACACTTGAGTCATTCGTGGCGATTATCTGTAGGGTAGCATAGCAATACTGGTATTATGTTTTCATTCAACAATAATACTGTTTTGTGAAAACTTACCCGATGTTTAAACGCTGGGCATTGTTGATTATTGATGTAATTATACGCTAAGAAAGGTCAGGAATTGCTAGATCTAAATACAATATACACTGTACCCATAGAGGAAAGAAAGCTGTACTTATTTACATAGATAAATCTTTAACTAACGGTAACAATCAACTAATCATAGTAGTGAAGACAACCTGTGGTCAGACTGGTTGCGTAACTTTTCAATCAGCTTAAGAACCCATCCGCCTAAGAGCCCGCTTTTTTTGTCTCCTGGCGACGGGGTTCTTAAGCGGAGACCACTGTTTAACGTTTCTGAGTTTTCTCAAAACCACTATAAATGAACTGCACAGCTGTATTATTATTATTATTTTATAATATTCATTTTAATCATGAAATTCACCTTTAACATGTTGCACAGAAAAGACAGCCCTTGACCAACAAACATCGTCACGAACATCAACAAAGATTTCAACTATTGATGAACTTAAAAAAGACTCATGTATGAGTAAATCTAGCAGAACAACTCTCCGCTCTAGACTGGAATCACTGCATGTGTAAGATAGCCATGTTTAGTCAGATTTGCTCTAGCGGCATTGTATGCATGGGTCAGAGAAGTCTGAGCTGTCTAGGGGAAATGTGCTTTGAATAGAGAATGATTATTTGAAGGATCTGATTTCATTGATAAAAGATAAATTTGATCATAAATTTAGGAACTTTATGTTTTTAACACAGTGTTGTATGTTTACATAAGATACAGACCTCCGGAAAATAAAAAGAAGATAGATTTTACTCCATAGCATTTTCAGTATGGGTTATTTCAACATATTCTGTCCTCATAAGGTGTATTTTTTTGCTTGTGCAAATTGTGCAGTGAGAAAATGTCAAAAAGGAAATATCCTCCCATCACAAGTTCTAATATTTTTCTGTCCAAATCTGCAACATTTTTCTGCATGTTTTTTTCCACTTACCTACATTTACTGTTGTTTTGTTTTGTTTTCAACACATCATTGATAAGGGCAATTATAACCATTCATCAGCATATTAACATGTTTCATGGCTTTTTAGTGAAATTTTGATAGAGTTTGTAGGTGTGTTTTTTGTATAGTATATCTATACTTACTGAATAAACTGAATCATAGATCAATTTCACTTTCTTGTAGCTGTGTATTTTATTTGATCATGGGACCATTTTTAAAAGAATATTTGTGTGAATTTGTTTATTCTTTCAGATATTTTAATCATTTACTTTCCTCTTTACTGCAGCTTCCTGGTTCTTTTCATTCCTGTTCACTGTACCCTCGTGTATTTGGAGAGAAACAGCTAGGCTGGTTTTGAATACAATCATAGAAAATTAATTTTATCTATTGCTCTCACTAGAATATATTGTCAACTGCTTTTGCGTTTTTAAGTTTTTGACACTAGTCATATATTACATGTATGTTTGGCAGAGACTGAATTATAATAGTTACAAAATTATTTTTTAGCCCTAGGCAAGGAAAGTAGTAAAATATTACATTGTAGTTCACCATCTTTTGAGAGATGAGCCTAGTGATAATGGGGATTGTTTTTCAGCAGCCAAATTACTCCCTTCTGTCAGACACAAGAGCCGTTGAACAAGTATTGTAAATAAGAAAACACTCATTTTTAATCATTTTATTTGAGAGAGACACAAATAGAGAAAATCTGAAAAAAACAGTGTATTTGAAAATACATGCATGTACAGTGTATCTATTTATTGACAATATAGTCATGCTTTGTTCAGATTTTCTGGTGGTTGATGTCTGAAATAGTAAAAAGCTTACATTCTTAATTTCTTTTTTAAAGTGCTTGAGCAACAACCCTTGTATCTAACAAAGGAAGTGAATTTTCTGTTGAAAAATCATCCCCTATTGCACTATCTCATCTCTGCAAATGATTGCGTTCTGTTTGAATTTTGGAGGACATGATTCACTTACTAATGTTCAGTGGTTGATTTGTGTTCCTGTTATTCATTCTTTGACATTTTTTTAGAATTTATTATATTATTTTTTTTTCTTACATTTATTTTGCCGTTGCTTAATCTCTTTGAATCAGTTCATCAGATTCTTTCAAAACTTTGATTTGTTTCTCTAGTGCCCTGTTCAAGGATAGTTTCTTATTTACTTTCAATTTTGTGTATGTATGTTGGAGGGGACAGAGATGGATGCTTCCATCTTATATGTTCTTAAAAATGAGGACCTCATTTCTCACGAAGCTTTGTGCCTTTGTATAATGTTGTGACCAGTATTTTTTCTGTTCTTGACAACAGCTTCATACATAGCAATTGGGGAGGTTTTGTTTGACCTCATCAAATGAACTTTTCATTGTTATTGCAGGTCTTTTTCTTATACATGTATATTTTCCTGTTTTATTTCATTTAATAGATTGGTTTGTTCTGTGTATTTGATGATATTAGTTTTCATTGATTGTTAAGTGGTATATACATTGTGCATGTTAATTTTGTTGGTCGGGGGGGGGGGGGGGGGGGGGGGGGGGGGGGGGGGGGGGGGGGGGGGGGGGGGGGGGGGGGGGGGGGGGG
>JBCEWB010169940.1:0-10236 GCA_039654565.1 Peronia peronii | reverse complement strand
GAATTTTGACTGTAGCTTGTTTGGATTCAGAGATTTTGAGATTATTAAATTATGTCTCAAAATCCAATATGGCCACCATTACCATGGCAACAACAGATGACATTTCAAATTCAGTGAATGAATACATATTAACTTACTCCTACCTAACAGGTTTTCACATCAATTCACTAAATTAGGTCCAAATAAAAAAATTTGTTCCTCCAGTAGGACGCCCCCTTAAACTTGTCAATTTTTGTATGTTTTGTATTACTGAGATTATTACATATACTATTGTTTGTGTTTTTCAGGTAAAATATTCATAGTTACTCATAAAATACTCTCCTTCTGTTCTGAATTGTTATTTTAAAATGTGTTTGCATGTGTTTTTGTATTTTTTTTATTGGTACCGTTATTATTTGTGTCATGCTCCAGAGAAACTTATGGACTTGGACTCAGGACTTGGGGTTCAAATCCTGACTGGTACTGATATTTTGTCTCTGAGCAAGACAATTTACACTCATTTTCTGACTTGACCCAAGTTAAAATTGATATCTGTCTACAGGCAGAGGCTTTGCTTGTAAGATTAATAAGGATTTCAGCACAGACCAGGCAGTGCTAGGAACATCTGTGAGTTCTCCTGTAGGACCATCAAGGTAATAATAGATTATAAAGTGCCGAGAGTTTGTACTATATCAGAATGAGCACTATTTAGACTAAATGCACTCTATTATTCTTGTTATTTTGATACAGATCTACATTGCCTCAAGTTCTTTTTTTTTGGCATTACTCAGAGATATTTGATTTCCTGTAGATTCTTTTCTTCTGCATAGAATCTACATAGTTTGTAAAGTTTTATATATTTTTTGCAAAAAAAACATAGCGCATGAAAGATTTTCCTATTTTTTCTTAAAAACCAATTTTATATTTCTGGATCTAAATTTCTTTCAGAGCATGTGCAAACTGATTTTTACTCATTTATTGGTACAGAATTAATAGCAAATCTTTAGATGTTTCTTATGTGTATGAGAGTTGTCTAGGCGTATTGTGCTTATAAGGATACATCAGTGAATGAGGAGTGAGAGAAAGAAGGAAAGAAAGACAGAGAGAGGAAAGGCAGGAAAAAGAAATGAAAGGTCAGATAACAAAATTGATGACAGATGATATGAGTAAGTATGAGTATTGTCAGGGATATCATCATACTTCTTCTCTTGAAGAGATCTGTTCTCACATCAGTGTCAAGTCATTGAGAATTTTTATACATTTTTTCAAGTATTTTGCTCTGTACTACTCATCAAGCTAAAGCTACATTTTTATATATTTACAAAAATCTTCATGACTGGTTAGTTTATAAATTGATTGAATGTTCAAGTGCTGATCAATCAATTGATTGTTTGATTGACTTGTTGATGGATTAAGAAGTCAATTGTATGATTGGTTAGTCAGTTGGTTGATTCATTGGTTGGTTTGTTTGTTGGCTGGCTGGCTGGCTGGCTGGCTGATTGATTGATTGATTGATTGATTGATTGACTGATTGATTGATTGATTGATTGTACTTCAGCATAATCACAGCTGCATCACAACAAACACAGTATCAGTGATATTCAGATATGAAAATATATGTCATATCCTCATATTTTGTGACACAAAAACTGTGCTGTGGAACACGTACATGTATTATGATCGGTGAAGAGCTGCATAATATATGTCAGAATGCTATTCTTATAGGGGCTAATTCTTTGAGTGCTTAGAACTTTCATACTGGTGCTAGAAATAAATGTAAGATAAGATGAGATATAAACTTTATTTGTCCTCAAAAGGAAATTCCATTCACGATTGATGTACTGTGAAAAAGGGATTTTTTTTTCACTACTCCAGTGCACTCTTTCTTAACACTTTCCTTGCCAAGATATTAGGACACATCTAACATTCATGGTGTCTGCAAACTTCAGGTAGAAAAAAATAGAGTTAGGGAAGATTCTAATAGTTTACTTAAAAGATACAAATACAGAGGTCCCTGAAAAAGATATTTTCATTACTAGGTGCACTTTTATGAATTTCAGAAATGGTTAGTTTTGAGCTTGGCATGCAAAGAGTTAATCTACTCATGACCAGAGGCCTGACCCCATGGTGACTGGATTCTGATTATAGCCAGTTAAAATGCATGGAAGACTACTCAGTCTGTCTTAATGTTCTGCTTGATATTATTGTTGCAATGATAAGATGCACAGTAGTGATGTATATTATTGTGTTAATTGTTTACAGTGACAAATGCATCTGATCACATAACAGATATCAAAGTTAAACAAGTGAGAAAATGCTCAGGAACTCGGTGATTGAACATTTGGTTCTCAACACAGAGCATTGATACGGTTTCAGGAATCGAAATGTTCATCTATTAGAATTTTAAATAGTCCCGTTGACTTCAGTATTCACTATTATCACATATTTACCGCAACATTCAGTCAGATCATGTCTATATGCTTTGGCTGCTAAACATAAAGATTGGTGAAACATTTTTTCAAAACGGGAGGGGAAAAAATATACTCTTCTCCATTTTATTTGAAATGGTAATTAGTGAAAAAAAGTGACCAAATTATTATTAGATATATAAAGAGGAAAACATTTTTCTAATATGGAGAGCATTTCAGAGTGTTTCACGATGTATATTTCAAGCGCAAGGCCTAAAGCGATTTTTCCTTCTCTATTAAGTTTGTCCAAAAACGGTTGTTTAGTAAAGGGGAGTAGTAATGCTGATGAAAAAAAATTCTCTTGGAAAAAGAGGAGAAAACTATAAATGCACAATCACTGCATAGCATGACCCCTTTCTTTGTTGTCAGTAAATATTGATCTTATATGTTCATATATGTATATTACTTGTCAACTGTGTAGACCTCTTCGGAAATGGAGGATAATCAGAGTGATTGACTCTTGCCTAGACAGTGACTCGGGGAGTCTTTCTGGACATTCTTGAAGTTCATGCTAAATGGCAAAACATTTGGAAATTGTGTGATTAAAAACTTCTCAGTTTGTTGAAAACTGGATGCATTGATACCACTTCTCAAATCAAAATCTCATTTTGTTCAAACTGTAAAACTGTCCAAACTTCAAATGTATTACTAGGCAGCCTTTGAGGACCAAATATAAAAGATTGTCATATATTCTAAACAATCTTTGGGAAAAACAATTTGTAAAGTTACCACAAAAAAGGAATTTAAAAAATTGGGTCCAATTGCCTGTAGAAAAAAAAAATACAGTGGTATTTTATGGGCAATAGATGCCCAAAGGCTTATTAACTTATAAAGACAATGAATCGATAAGTGGTACAAAAAGAAATCAAATACATGTATTTTGAAAATTTGTGTTAAAAGTTTTTTATTCATTATATTAATCGTAAGTTGTTTTGTTTTTGGTTTTGTTTTGTTTTTTAATTCTTTGTCATGTATTATTTATACTTATGTAAACTCTGGCAATTTAGAGGTTTACGCAGAAGGCCAGATATATCAGTCTTATTTACACTGTAATTTATTTCTTTTAATTTCTTCTTTCCTTTTCTTTTTGAATAGTTCAATTTATTATTTTTTTCCAAAAACTATTTCATATCCCCATGATCTCTTTCACAATTTTGACTCACGAAATGTTGCCATGGCATTAGGACAATTGTTGTTGTTACTTGTTATTTTCTTGATATTACTGACAATTTTAAGGTTGCATATCCATGTCACAGTTTGACAGAATATCTTGTTATAGTTTGGAAATTCCAGGTAATTATTTATCTATCTATATATGTATATATTTACTTGTATACAGATGCTGTTTGACTAAAGGCAAAAAACAGCTAAAAATAAAGCAGATAATTATAATTCATTGCATTGAAATCCATTTATACTGTTGATCGCTGACTCTGCTGTGACCCTCCTACTTGACCTCCTAAGGTGGTGCCAGCCCAATATATATATATATATATATACTTTTGAAGTACATATAATTAGCTGTTATGATTGGTCAATCAATAAATCTTTTTTGTCATCAGGACCATAGATGAACCAACAAATACTGTGTCCATTCTCTTTTGTTCGGTATTGTTCTTTTGCATTCCCCATTCTTAATCTTACATGACTGGTCGTACTGCAGTGATCATGATCTTCCATGTGTAAATTAAACTGAGCTAAGCCTGTAATAATTATAATATATGGTACTAATTGTCTTTCTCTTTTGACTTTAACCCTCTCTCTCTCTCTCTCCCTGCTCCTATCTGCGGTTGTCTGACTTGAACCCTCTCTCTCTGTCTTCCTCTGCAGCTATTATTCTCTCAAAAGTCCTTTGGTTTTAAACTAGCAATGTGTCTTCTCTCTTTCTCTTTCTTTTTCACGTTACCCTCTCAACTCTCAACTCTCTCTTCCTCTCACTCTCTCTCTTTCTCTTCCTCTGTCTCTCTCTCCCTCTCTCTTTCTCTTCCTCTGTCTCTCTCTCCCGCTCTTTCTCTTCCTCTGTCTCTCCTTCTCCCTCTCTCTCTCTCTTCCTCTGTCTCTCTCCCCCTCTCTCTCTCCCCCTCTCTATCTCATTTCATCCTCATTATTTTTTCTATTTTTGTCAACCCTTCTTCTCCTTCTTTCACTTTCTTACTCTTTGGCATTCTTTTCTTTTTCTTTCCTCTCTTCATATTTTTTTCTTTCATCGTTTCCTACTTCCTCTTTTCTATCTTGACCATCCTTGTTAGCAATGCTTTATTCCTGGTTTGTCTATTATCCCAAACCGCGGATTCCCAAATAAGGGAGATAAAAGATAACAACTCTTGTAACAGATTATTTACAGAGTTATCCTCTGAGAACTACATAGTTTTAAAATCGCATTGACTATTGCGACCAGGTAGTCAAAATAGACTCGGTGGTCTATTACGACCAGGTTTTCCCTCTTTGACCAATCAAATTGCAACGTTTGATTTATTCGGGACATTGAATTAGAACTTGCAGTTTCTAGATCTGGGTTCTAAACTCTAGAAAGAAGAAATTCCACAACAGGCCAATTGGCTTTAGGTTAGATTTAAGGTCAGGGTTAGATTTAGTGTTCGGGTTAAGGTTAGAGTTAGGGTTAGAGTTAGGGTTAAGGTTAGGGTTAGAGTTAAGGTTAGAGTTAGGTTATAGTTAAGGTTAGGGTTAGGGATAGAGTTAGGGTTAGGTTAAGAGTTAGGGTGAGATACAGGGCTTATTCATATACCCTGGAACATTTAGTTAGACAATTAAGACCACCTGGTAGCAATAGACCACGAGGTTTATTTTGGCCACCTGGTAGCAATAGCCTTGTCCTTTTAAAATTCTGTTTGACTTAGGGCGGAGGACCGAGATAACCGTCCCACTGGAGGTTGAAAGGCGTACCAAAGACCGTAAGGTCAGAGAAAAGGGGAACGGAGGAATTTGGAATGAAGGAGGGAAGGGAAGGAAGGAGAGAATGAGAGATAGAGAAGAGAGATAGTGGAAAACAGGTTGAAAGAATGGGCTTTATGAGAGAACAAGGGAGGTACAGATAGACAGATTGCAAAAACAAACAAACAAACAAACAAACAAAAAGGAAGTATAAACAGACACGAGACAGATACTGAGACAGACATCAGAGAGGCAAACAAATAGATATTCAAACAAACAAGCAGACAATCAGATAGGTAGATAGACAGTGGAAAAGAGACATGCAGACTGGCAAACATCAGTGTGTCACGTGGCCACTAGACATATATACATGTAAATATTCATCTCCTTTTATTTTTTATCCTCTTCCCCCTCCTTTCCCCTCCCCATCCCTCTATATTCTCTTCATATCTCTAACATTTTTCAGTTCCCAGGAGGTTTGACTTAAACAGAGTATCCCGATGCATCTTATTGTTCGAGTTCTTGTGATTTCTAATGATTTCTCTAATGAAGCAGGAATCTGGCATCATTAAGTTCCGCCTCACTGAAAATAATTACATGTATGTCTTTGTAGTTACCTTAATAAAGACTTTCTGCTTTACACGTATCCTTCGCCTCAAAGATTCCTCCGCTGCATTCATTTCAGGCCCTCATTTGTAAGAGAATTATTGGCCCATATCAAGAGATGAAGCCTAATCGTGTGCATCTATGCTGAAAGTTTTGGGGCTGTAAGCCTAAATAGACAAAAAGAATGGATGACGGGCCTAATTGAACAAACTTTGTGGGGTTGGGGGGGGGGGAGGGGGAAGGAGGGAGGGGAGGAGGGCTAATTCAACGAAAGTTGTAGATCCTACACCTATTTTGAACAAACATTGTGGCTGGTGAACTATGGAAGGTCATCGTGTTCAGCCCTAGTTCGTCCCTTTACCAGACTAAAAAAAATCTTTTTAAAAAATCCCTTTACGCAATGCCATTGGAAAGACTGATTACCCAAAAATGTTGAATAAATTAGAATAAGAAGACAACATTCTCTTTATACAATATTTTTTTAAGTGTGTGTGTGTGGGGGGGGGGGGGAATGTTCATGGTGTATGTTTCAAGCAAAGAGCGCAAAGGGGATTTTTTTTCCCTCTTTACACTGTTCAACACCGTTTGTCTGGCGAAGGGAGGTAATAGGGCTGGTCACAAAGTTCTCCCATCGGGACAAAAAGAGAACGGGAAGTGGAGGGAGAGAGAAGGGGAGGCCTGACATGACATTATGGCCAATAAAAGAGGCATATTTATTATGATCATTTTATTTTAAAATCTCTGCCTTTTGTGGATTTAAAAATGGGAATATAAAGTGGATGTGGCCATTTTACGTGGTTTGCATCATGATCATTGAAAGGATTTTGTATACCGGTACACTAATGAATCAAAAATATCGTTTTGGCTGTTCTTTAAAACAAAACAAAAAAAACATGGAATTTACTGTTACATCTGCTGTTGTAGAGAACAGTTACTATAGATCTAGTGGACCATCTGCCTGACTCAAGAGGTTTAGAAACTTCATTGTTAGATTTGACCCCAAGATTTGACTTTACAGGTGCCAATTTGGAACAGATGTTTAGGTGCCGTGTGCAAAAAAAAAAAAAAAATGTTATTTTATGACAAGCTGAAATTGAACATTTCTATTTTTTTTTTAAAAGGAGGAAGCGAGGAGAGGGGGGAGGGGGGGGGGGGGTAGTGTCTGAGTAAACTTTTAAAAAATTTCTGTTGGGTATCTTCAAATATCGAATATAAGAAAAATATGTATGCAAAATTGCATAAAAATCACCGGTTGTGCACCTAATAGAACAAAATGTCCAAGAGTTAAGACTGGCTGGATTTCTCAATAGATCAGATCAGTAGCCTTTGCTATCAACCGCCACATTATGTCACAATCATTTTTCGCTGAACGCGTATATTATCACAGAAAGCGTATTGTGACAGGAATGGGGGAGGGGGGGGGGTGGTAGTGATGGAATATGGGATCAAAAGGGCGATAGTGATGGAATATTGAATCAAAAGGGTGGTAGTGATGGAATATTGGATCAAAAGGGCGGTAGTGATGGAATATGGGATCAAAAGGGCGGTAGTGATGGAATATGGGAACAGGAGAGTGGTAATATTATAGTTGTTTTCATCACTGAAGTAGATTTTGCAAAACTGTTTCCTTCCTGGTACTGAAATGCTCCGTACGCGGACAGAGTGACATGGACAGCATCGTTGTGAGGCTATGAAAGGCTCCAACCTTCTGTCAGAAGTAGAGGTCAGTTCCCAGGTCATGTCCTGCTTGGTCAGCACACGTGTGTGAGAAGGTGTACAGGCCATGCTGCGTTCCGTGAACATTCAACCTGTGCATGATCAAAATCATAGGCAAACACTGGCTTACATCGACAAAACACCTTTTCCCTGACAATTTTGTTTTGGGTAAATCACGACTTAGATTTACAATCAGTCTAGCATATCGTCCAGAGATAAAACTTTTTAAAGGTGTGTGTGTATTTTTTTTTTTTTTAAATAAAGCTTTTCAGTCCTAAGAAAGCAGGATTATCTCGGCTTTAAATCATTGTCCTGTTTTTGATGAGAAGAATTTTCGTGAATAGAAATTTTTAATTTGGAAATTTTGCCCGGACAGCACGTCTCCGCATACTCTTCATCCGATCTGCTGCCAAGAATTCTTTAAGGTGGGTATCGTTCATACGGGACCTCCGAAATATATATGCCTTTATCCTAGAGGGCTAGTCGTCGGACTTCCCTACCCAAGAAGCCAGGTGATTATTAAGTCTCTGAAAAAAAAAATGTAGGTTTCAATCTTCGTATCTTTCCCATCCTCCGATGGCGGGATCCTCGGGTCGCACCAGCAATGCACGACGTGACTTGTTCCTCACGGAGCAGATGGGAAATCACATGGCCACAGCGATCCCCAAGAGAATGAAATGGATCCAACATATTATCTTTTACTTTTACATTGTAGAAAGTTATATTTGAATGGACTTTTCTTAATTAGCTCTCCGATGCCTGAAGATCGTCATGGTTACTTTACCAAACGTTATTTCCGTTTCTCAGAAAAGCTCAATTTGCTTTAAAGTTTGGTCTAGCGTTTTGTCTTATCTTTATCAGCCACTTTTTCTTGACTCAATTTGATCTTCAGAAAAGAATTTAAGAGCAAATTCAGGGCACTTTTCGTCGTTTTTCATAGCCGGACACAGCAATTCACCGTATTTTAGCAAACAGGAAATGTATGATGGAAAAGTGAAACAAGCTGACGTCATGGGTCGCGTGCATGCCTAATATGTAAGAATGGTAGATTGGTGAGGAAATAACGAAATCATTACCTTTAGAAAAAAGTTGTTGTTTTTTTTTAAATTAAAAACGAACTGACTCTTGGGACCAGGTTTCCCTTTTTAATCAATCAAATTGTAGTGTTTGACTTAGTTTGGAACATTGAATTAGACCGTGTAGATTCTAGATCCAAATTCTAGACTCCGGCAGGGAGAAGGTTCACATCAGGCCAAGTAGTTTCAGTGGAATTATAATAAGGGTTACATGTAGGGTTCGGATTAGATTTTGGGTCAGGTTTAAGGTTAAGGTTAGGGTTCGGGTTCGGCTAACGTTAGAGTTAGGGTTAATGTCAGGGTAAGAGCTTGGGTGAAAAAATAGGGTTTATTGAAGTATACTGGATTATTCATTTACAATATTAGACCACCTGATAGCAATAGAACACTGGGATTATTTTGACCAACAGTTAGCAATAGAACATTAGGAATATTTTAACCACCTGGTAGTAATAAAACATTGGGACTCTTTTGACCATCAGGTAACAATAGAATATTTGTGAATATTTTAAATATCTAGTAGTCACAGAGCTGGGACTATTTTGACCACCTGGTAGCAATAGAACATTGGGACTATTTTGACCACCTGGTAGTAATATAACATTGGGACTGTTTTAACCATCTGGTAGTAATATAGAACACTGAGACTATTTTGACTACCAGGTAGAAATAGAACATTCAGACATTCAGACCTGGTACCAGTAGCTGCGTCCAGAAAAGACGATTTTGTCAGAGTACCGATTTTGACAGGTCGGACATCCTTAGCGGAGATAGCGTTAGGGACAGACACACACACACACACATGCAAACAGACAGACAGACAGACAAGCCTGTTGTGATAAGGGGTCAGCTTGTCACTCTACCTCTCAGAGGTCACGTCTTTTTGCTGTTATCATGAGATAGGGTGACGGAAACAGAGAGAAATAAGGGGTCAGGCTGGCTGCTACTCTGTGAAATCACGCGTGAGACTATTTTTAACGAGAGAGAGAGAGAGAGGAAACAAGCGGAATAAGGAATCAGCCTTCGTAATCTTTCAATCCAAAGATTCCTCCCAGAGGTCACATCTTCTATTGTTTGTATCATCAGAAATATAGAGAGGAAAGGAGAACGGAATGGAGAGTGGAGGTTAGATGAAGGCGGTGAACATAAAGACTGGAGGAGACTGTTTGGGGGGGGAGGGGGGATGAGGTGTGAATAAGTTGGATAGGATTGAATGATATGAACTGGAGAACAGTTGAAAGAGAAGAGTAGATGAAGAGTAGATGGAGGAGGTGGGTAAGGTAAGATCAAAATGACGGGAGTGAGCTGAAATTGGAAGAAGGGAGAGGGGGGGGGGGGGGGAGGGGTGAATGAGGAGGGATGGTAGGTGTATTAACTTCTTACACAGTTCAAGGACACTGTATGTTTGACCGTTCAGTTACCAGGAGGGTCAGTACGTACACAAGTCCCCCAGAGTCAGGTGTACAATGAAATGACGGCATTATGAGGATCTTTCTGGG
>JBCEWB010169939.1:0-25526 GCA_039654565.1 Peronia peronii | reverse complement strand
TCGTAGATCATCACTATATGATTATATATAGGCAAAAAGTGCATAAGACACTTGATTATGACCTCTTCTAGCAATATAATGAACCCCAGTGCCAAAGATGGACACTGGGTGACCACTATGAAGTGAAAAAAAACTGCTGATCATGCAGATTATCAGTGTTAGTGTTCTAAAATGAATTTCCATGTCCTATAAATAGCGAAATTTCCCTTTCTTTCTGCTGCTTCAGAGCTCAGTTGTGGACTATATGCCGTAGTAAAGGTCAACACACTCTTGGTTTGGACAAAAAAAGATATGGGGGACACATATAGGCCCTCAAGAACCTGGTGTTTACTATATGGGAGCCCTTATAATGATGGGGGGTAGGGAGCAAATTTCAAGAAAAGATACACAGAGAAAGCCAAAAAACAGCAACAAGAGACACGGAAGTTATGGAGAGAGGGCTTGTGTGTCAAAAAGTGCTGTTCTGAGGCTGAAAGCCGAACAAAAACTTCTCCATGTCCATTTCTCGCTGCAAAAAAAACTTCAAACTCGTTTTTCTCAAAACCCATTTTTTTTTTACAATATTTTGCTATCTGCTCTTTTGTTTCGAAACCAGTTCTAATTAAATTTGGTATACATGTCATTTTCATAACAAGACTAAAAAACGTAACTGGGTGCGGCCCATTCAGTTGGTAAGTTTTAAAGAAAAATGGGTTTTTATATGAAAAAACGGCGAAATTTGATTTTTTTGTTAGATCACATTTTCAAAAATTTTTAGAAAATTTTGTATGTCATAGGGAGGGCTGAAAATAAGTAATTTTTTAGATATTATATCAAACAATATGTTCACCAAGTTTTATCAATTTCCACTGAAATTTGACAGAGGAGATAGATTTTAAAATCAGTCAATTTAGAGATGCCAAAATCCAATATGGCGGCATTGCCATGGCAACCGTATAAAAAAGTCGATTTTTTTTCACTGTTTTCCTCTAATCTGAACATGCCGAATTCAATGGAAAAGGTTAAAATAGTCTATCTTCAATAATAAAGAAAATCACCTCCAGGACGCGCCCCACCCCCCCCTCCCCTTAAATGAAACTAAGAAAGGGAAATAAATGGAGATTTTTAATTATACCTATTTATCTTGTTGGAATAACTGGATAAGCTCATTGGATACGGGATTTACTGTATTGGGGTTAAGAAAAAATAATTCATGTACATAGAAATAAATAAAACTCTACGGGTTTTATTTATTCAGGTGAAAAAAAAAAAATGCAGCGTGCTGTGCTGAAATCTTAATTGGTATACATGTACTTATTACTCGTGTCCCCTTTTCTTGGACAAGGTTTCAGGGATATCTGTGTTTAAATATTGTGGATTAAGTTATACTGGAATCCTTATTTTCATTTTCTAAGTGTTTATCCTTGTGGTTCAGTTCTATAGTAAACTGTATTCATATTCAATTAATAAATTGCACTGAAACGTGAAAATGCTTGGTGTGCCATATGACACAGACATGATTTTTTTTTTTTTGAATTTCGTGACTGATTTTTGTTTTTTTCTAAAACAGATTTTGGAAAATTAAAGTTGAACACCAGCCCACAGAACACTGAGTCCCCCCCCCCCCATTAAAAAAAAATTACATGTACAACAAGCTTTGTACCTAAAGGACCGGAGGATCAGTGGATAAGGAAGGTGTTCGCGTTACTTGATCGCGTTACACATCATGTCAAATTGCACTAATTTGAACCAAGACTATCCATTCCATTCTGGATGTAAAGCAACAGAAAAAAGCCAATCTTGCTTCAAACTGAATTTGACATGATGCACACGCTGAAGAGAGCACCGACTCTGGATCTAGATTTATCATAGATCTACGATGTAAAAAAAAAAAAAAGGATTTTATTGTTTAGGTGAAATGAACCTCAATAAGTGTTGCCACTGTTTAGATGCAGGCTTAAGTGATTCCAGCACTGTACAAATCTAGAAATCTAGATCTATAGGACTGGAGGGTCAGTGTGTCACGTCGGGTGTTCGCGTCATCTATGTCCGCATCATGTTAGACTGTACCACTTTGCACCAAAATTGGCTGATTTCAATAGCTCTATGGTCAGAAGAATCAGCCAATTTTGGTGCAACTTAGTACAGTCTAATATGATGTGGACATAGGTGACGCGAAGACCCGACGTGATGCATTGACCCTCCAGTCCTATAATTCAGACTCAATTCTTCGAAGCCGACGAAGGTGGCAAAAACACATCCTTTCGCCATGACTGAACTCAAATAATGACCACCCGACTGAGCTGGTTTGCGCACCACTGGAGGTAACTGTGATTTAAAAATAGCATCTGTGTCTGAATATACACAGGAGACTAACCGGACACGTAGATCTAGATCTATCTGCATAGCGACTCTGAAAGAGTGAAGTAAGTCTCGTCATACCTTTTAAAATGATTGACAGTTGGATTAACCAGCAGAGGGATAAAAATGGCATTCATCAACTCAAACTGGATAATGCCAAATAAGTTTCCAAATCAAAGGCATATCAAACTGTTTCTGGCTTTGCAAAAACATTGTCAGGAATAGATCAAGAGATAGGCGGGTCCGACAGTACACTGTACTGTACTGTGCTAAAGCTTCACTACTTACAAGTATCCGGATCTTTGATGGAGGCATTCCATTTCGTTGTGAACTGAAAATGTGAGTAAACATGGCCACGAGACAGTGGTTTGATGAATAATTCCTCTGTAAATGAATCACGTTGTGACGCTAAAATTTGTGAAATGCAAATAGCAATAGAGACAAGCGAATGTAAACATCTACCGGTAGCCGCCATCTTGCTGGTCCGCAGTAAAAAAAAATTACTGCAAATATCCGTATGTTTCCGCTAAGTAGCCGAGTCCCAAGGAGCTCTCTTTGAGTGATAGGGTTGCGCTCTTCTGTGTAGAAACGCCTAAAAACCGTTCCGTAATCCAACTGTTTACCTCTTTCCGCCTTCCTCTCCTGTTTTTTTTTTTTTAACACGGAGTAACTGCAATGTTTATACGCATAATTTTATAACGATATAAATGTTTGTAGTTTGCCTGCCTGGCTCTTTATTCCTCCCTCCCCTTTGTCTTTCAGTTTTCTCTGCCTCCTTTTTCTCTCGCCCTCTCTGTTTAGGCTCTATCCCACCTCCCCCCCCCCCCCAATCTTTGTTCTTTATTCTTCCCACTCCTTTTTCTCCCTCGCTCCCTCGCTTTTTATTCTTACTCTTCTCTGCGCTTTTCCCAATATCTCTCCTCTTTTTTTTCTCATCTCTCTATCTCCACCCTCAGTTCGGTCTGTTTACGTCTTTCAACCACATGGAGGCGGTTATCTCGTCTCCACCCTCATAATCTCACTGGCCCCTTTAGTCTCACTCACCTTCCTCTCTTCTTATTTTCTCTCTGCTCTCTCCCTCTCACGTTTTCTCATCCGCTGCCCCTGCCTTTTCCCTTTTCTGTCTCTCCCCTCCTTTTCCCAAGTCTGAGAGGCGGTTTACTTCTTGTCGATTAAAAGTTCCTAAATCTTAATTAAAACGTTTCAAGCTGCCCCTTGAGCTTAGGACATCCTTGTTGATATTGATAGTAATACACATCAGTAAGTCTTTACAATGCTGCTGTTTTCGGAATATAACAGTTTCTGTTGGTTTATTTATTTTAAGAGAAGCTGCCAATGCTCTTTGTTCCATGTTCTTTGTGATGTGATAATTCCGCATTAAGAACTTGTTTGGGGATATGGAGTCACTTTTCTAGTGACATGCCCGAACTATCCGAATCGAATTCTCGGGTCTCTATTTCGAGAATAGTGATGAAATAGCTATCCACGGCGTTTCTGTGACAGGAATTTCATCTGTTCATCTGATACTTAGAGTCCTCCCCAGACAGCCAATCTAGGAGTTGTTTGGTCCTTATTCATCTACTGCTATAAAGTTCATGTTTCATTTCCGTTAAGAGGTGTTGAAAGGACAAACGCCTCTAGATTAGAATCCTCCTCCTCCCCCTCCCATCAACTACACACACAACACTTCACTCTCCCTCTCCCTCTCTTTATCTCTCTCTCTCTCTCATTTTTTTTAAGCGTGTAATTTTTCCCATGCCCCTTGGTCAAGTTTCTCAAATGTTGGTGATTTGTCAATTTTTCAGACTCATGCCATCATCAAGAGACAATGATTTGGAAATAGTAGATCTTAAGTGAATAGACCTTTCAATTGTTCCCAGACGTTTGTCTTTTTCTCCCCTTTCATGTATGAAGCAAAACAGTTCGCAAAAGTGTATCACAAAAATGCAATGACAATTAAATAGTAAGTTAACTAGAGCATTTGGGCCGAAATGTACATAGAACGGCGTAGTCGTTCTTAGTACGTGCGTCATTTTGTTTTGTTTGTGTTTTTGTTTTATTTTGTTTATTTGTTCTGGTTTGGAAATCAGTTCTACTGTTATTGTTGTTGTTGTTGTTGTTTTTCCATACTAAGCAAATAATATTACGAGTCCGTGATTTTTCTGCCAATTGCTATTATACCAAAAAGGCCGAGAATGCTTTGTATGTTTGGGTGACGTAATTTCGAATATGTCACTTCCTGTTCCAGCAAAACAGTAAATAATAAACCAATGTACATGTCAAGAGCTAATTTCGCAGCATCCGTCTCCATTCTAAGCTTACTGGCTGTTGTTTTGATTTCGGACAATGCCCACCCTGCTTCATCTCAGTAATCCCGTATTTCTGTGTGTATTTCAAGTTCCTAACACTTCACTCTAAGCAGAGCAAATACTGTTGAATGCAGGCCATATTTACTAGGCTGCAGATTTGATACTGATTTTCCCATTACGATACACAGGATGGGAAAACGTTGAAAAGGCCCGTTTCACAAGCGCCTGTCCCATATTTCCTACATTGTTACAAATTCTCTGGCACTGTTGTTGCTGGCGCATTTCTACAACAGTACCACTCTTACTTCTGCCGCTGTTATTTCTTCTTTGGTTGCCGCTACATCTGTTTCTTACTGTTCTGATTGTTCTGCTTACTCTACTACTTTTGAATTTACTACTCCCAGTGACACTACAACTATTAAAATATTATTACTATTTCTGTCAATATTGCACCATTATCATTGAATCAGACGCTCGTCAGCTTAGTGTAGCACGCTAGATTTTCAAATTACTCCATGCTTCTTTATCTTGTCTCTCAGCTTAGTACAGTGCCATCACTAAATGGCATTAATTTCATTTGCTTCACAGCCTGCGTTGTGTTGGCTTACAAATTAAAAATTTATTTGCATTTCTAATTCTCTCTCCACACAGCAGTGGTGAAGTGGTCAGAATGTGCAACAAGGGATAAGCTGTTTGAAACCTCCTCGTCAAATTAGCGTAGATTAAACCATACCTGGTGGGTAGATAGTAAACTTTCCACAATAAATAAATAAATAAATAAAAGGAATGTAGTTACTGGTGTTATAGATAACAAAACAATGACCATTTAGTGGTGTTTAAAGGAAGTCCGTGCATTTCCTAACCGTGATCAAGGTCCAAGCCTCAGACAGGCCATTCCCAATCGCTTTCTTTCTAATTCTGACAGTCCGTTAAAAAAAAAAAAGTTATTTTATTATTACAATGTTGTATTATATTTTTTTTACAAATGAAACGCTCTCAGTGTAATTGCTGCACATGCATGAGAATGGCCTTACAAAACATATGAGCGTATCCATTTTCCTAGAGTGACAGTCATACTAGACCTTATCAGTTCACTTTATTTAAACCAAAAAAAAAAAAAAGAAAGAAAAACTGCTCGTGTGCATGGTTGTTCCATTTGCATGTCTGTGCGTATGACTTTTTTTTTTCAATTGGTTGTTAAATGGTTGTTCTTTGTTTTTCTTAGTGCCAATGGCAAAGGCAAAAACGTTATATTTCAGGCCATGGTCTTTTTTTGTTCGTTTGTTTATATTAGGACATACGGTTACATTTTTGCTGTTATGCTACAGATTGAACATGGCTCATTTCCCTCGGATCGAATGCCCTCGCTTCGAACTGTACAGAGAACAGCCCATAACTGACAGAGAGCGATGCACAGCGACCAAGGAGATGCACATGCGCATCAATAAAGAGCTGAGAGCGGAATCAGGATTGTGGTGGTCCGAGCAACGCTTTGTTGACCAAATAGTCCCCAGCGAATGCGTCAATCCAGATTCCTTTGATACAGTGCAATACAGGCAAGTTTTGAATGCGACTCTGTGAGAGGAGTGTATGATTATTATTTATTAGTATGTATGAGTGCGTTTCTCGTAAAGCGCCTCACGTTAACACTTCTGTGTTATGTCAACCGCCATGACCTTTGTCTAAGATTGTAAGACCACACTCCAAGTCCAAGACTCAACGGGAGGTAACTATCAAGTCACCCAAAATCTGGCTTGGCAATGCCAAAGAATGTGTCAGCCAGACTGTCTTCAGATTGCTATGAACAGCAGAAAAAAAAAAAGAGTAAGTGGAGATCTTTTGCTGCTGTCTCTTATGGCATCTTAGAGACATTTAATTTATGGGGAACAATGATGGTAATGCTACTAAATTTGGCGGCTAGGCAGACTCAGCGAGCGAGTCAAATGCCCTTCAGAAGCTTAGAATAAGTTTGTGAAAGAAATCTTTAAACCTGATTTTGCTAACTGGGTAGATCTGGCGGGTGTCTATCCTGATTTCTTTGTGACGTCATATTACTGGTAAGTTTAGCACGATTAGGAAAAACAAATTATGGAAGTGAACACAAAGTGTTAAAACCTGTTATAAAGGAGGTCTTTGCTGGAGAGGCAATAATTTGTAGACATGAATGTGCTAAAGATATTATTCCACCCCCAAATCAATTTTTCTTTAAGATATTATTCCACCCCAAATCAGTTTTTCTTTTTTATTTGCTTTCTGTTTTTTTGTTTTGTTTGTTTGTTTGTTTTTTCGATTAAATTGTGTAGATCTACACTTTATAGTTAGGTGTACTTGTTGTTGTTGTTGTTATTGTTGTTTTGTATTTAGATTTGTTCCTTCGTACTGCTATGCCACTCAACCGCTATTAGGGTCAGAAAAAGGGAGGGTGGCGTTATTTGTAAATGTACAATAACATAATGTGTGTGTGTGTGTCTCTCTCTCTTTTTTTTAGGCTGTTCCCTCAGACTCGCCCAGTCTGTGCAAATAGTTTAGCTGTGTTAGTTTTTTACGTATCTTATAGTCCATGAATGGATTTTATCGTCATTTCCCAAGTATGCGCCTTGGCTTTGCTTCATCGATATGTCAAAGCGGGCTATGTGGTTGGGTATGCATTAAATTAACAGTTACCCTACACAATGGCTGGCATAAAAGTTAGTATATATCCAAGAAAAACAGCACAATTTACCTTTCATAGAATCTTTAAACATAACTTTGCACGCAGATATCAAGTTTTTGCCCGTCCACCACCGATGATGTGTCCACCTCGAACATTGGCCGAAGCATCGGACCAGCTTCTTCCAGTGCGCTACAACGTCAAGCGGATCGCCCGGGACAAACCCCTGCCTGATGAGGTTGAGAATCATTTTTGGACACGATATGCTCCCAAATTGATAATATCACCCCAAGCATGCCAGGGGACAGAGGACTGCAGCAAGAACAACAACGTCCGATCTATCTGTCAACGGTCATCCCATGGTAAGATTGACAATGTGACCAGTGACTGTGCCCGGGGAAAGACCACGGTTCGACAGATAGGTCCAAGCAATAAGATGTACGCCATCGATTTCAATGCACCGTTTTCGCGAAACATAACCTCTCACAATTGCGTTCGAAATAGCTGGACAATTGATGCGGGACAAGTTGGCAAGAATCTCTCAGCCCATCGGGGAAAACAATGGACTCGTCTATATACTCGCTGTGAGTCTCCTCTCAACCAAATGTACCCTAAATCTGAAGAACAAACTGGTCAAACCATTTCCAATGATGTTAGTAAAGAGGAAGCACCTCGGCCGGGCAGTTCGAAGAGCTCTGACAGACTCGGCAGCTCCAGAAGTGGATCGAGCTGCTCGAGTCAATGCTGTGCTCTGGAAAAGAACAACAACTGCTCAGGAACACAGTCACACCTGAACGTTGTCAATCAAAATGGTAAAGAATATCGTCTTAGCCCCAGAACTAGAAACCTGTCTGGTTGTGGTCGACGATTACATCCGGTCCTTTCAAGCTCCAACAACCGAGCAGCGAGCGTGAGTCATAGTCATGTTAAAATAGTCCCTAAGCATATACCACCGTTTGGAAAGAAAACGAATAATAACAAAAACAACAATCATGTGATTGACACTTATGAAGATCGAAATCAAAATAACAGTGATAATAATGTTCAAGACAATGATACTGCCATCATTGTAAAGAGTGAAGGTTATGAGAACAGACCAGAAGGAATGTTGAACTTCGATACACTGATTTTTAAAGATGATGATCACACGACAGAATTGAGATCCTCACAGTACGAGAAAGGTACAGAGCAAAAACACTCCCGCCATGCTCTTGATTTCCTGTTTAGATATCCAAAACCGCATTCCCAGCTAGACAACATTTGCCTGTGCCAGAACAATAATGCTGAATCTGATGAAATAAATATGGACATGAGTGGGAAGTACTGCCGGGAACCCTTTCCCAGACCTCCAGCTCCTACTCCTAAGCGCTCGTATTGCGGCGGCATGGTATTCAATCGCACGGCAACATGTCCACGACTGATTATGCCCGAGCCCTCCCCGTATACCCAGACAAGGTCGCCACCGATCACAGCTAAAGAAGACACAAAGAATATAATGAAACAAAGCTCCGCTAGTCAGGCAGTTGCAGCAATCACAGAGAACAAAAGGGACTGTTATCGTCTTCCAGCCAAATGTGCATATTATTCTGGCAATCCACACATTGTGAAAAATGCTCGGGATGTTCCACAATCAAAACCCCCAGAGATCGGCTACAACACGTACAAAATTATCGGTGGCAAGCAGTATTGTCCTCCCCAACAGGAGGATGTTTTGTCCGACATGAAACTGCCGCCACATTTGGCCGAGTACCGGGAATTCACACAGCGCTGTCCCAACTTCCTTGTTGGCCGTTACAACCGGCTTGATCCAGCCAATGAAGTGTTGCTGCCGTCCAGCAGGGCAGTCATCAATATGAAGTCGTCCTTGACGCCCTTCATCTACACCAAAAATCCCAAATATGGTAAATTCCCGCCTCTGTTTCACCAGCCTACCAACACCGATACAATGCAATGGCACCTTCCAGTTTTCGTCAACCAGTGTCAACAGAAAAAAAAAATATCCGAAACATAAACAGAGCACAGAAAAGATAACAGCTACACGATAGCAATACAACAGCAAAACTCATTGCACCGAAGACAACAGTTAAGTTTTAAATGGTTAGGTAAAGATAAAAAACAACAACAACAACATAAAACTGTTACTTATGAACCTAGAGAAAGCTAACATTGCAAAATAGAACGGCCCATGGATATCTTGCATCATGGATGAACACAGCTCTCCTCTTCCCCCCTCCCCCCCCACCTCATTACGAGAGCTGCACTTGAACACACACTGTTAGAATCCTCATGTACTTTCAGAATCACAATGATACACAGCCACTTTACATGATTATGATGCTAGATAATTTGAACAACAAATGAGCGACCGCATAATAAAGCAAAGGAAAAAAAAAAGAAGAAAAAGATAATTTAATAAAAAACAAAAAAAAAAAACAAAAAAAAAAACAACGGGCTCCTTTGTTCATGGATTAAGATAAAATATAGCCTTAGAACGAGTGGTCAAGAAAGCAATTAACTGAAAGTACACAAGCGGTCTTTGAGTACCATGAGAAACAGTTTGGCCCTTTAATACTTATTCACATGTAGTGTAACGAAAACATGCCTATCTAAATTCTTTCTACCTCTGGCCCTACATATATTTGAATTTGACTTTCATGATAATCAAACACATCCTCGAAACTGACTCACAGCAATTTTGAAGCACACGTAGAAACAGGTCTGACAATAATAATCCGAATGGTTATCAGAAACTCAGAAATGCTGAAAGCTATTGTATAGACATTCTGAAGACCAATATCATTGACCAATCACACGAAACACAGAAAATTGAAAAAAAAAAAAGGACAACAACAAGAAAACAAAAACGGAAATAATTGGTATGACAGGCAAATCTTTGATATTGTATATCTTTTAACTCAATGTTAGGTGGTCTAGAAGATTTCTGACAACATTAAACAGCTGCCTTTTCAAATTCTGTGTTCATTCTCAACAACAAAATTCTTACTGATCACACACATATAATACAGAAACAGAAGTTAATGAACGCCATGCTTTTCATGCTAACGATTCCTCACATCAAGAGGGTTGGAGCCTTGCATGAGTCAATAGGACTTTTGAGTACAAGAAAACAATCAAACTATGCTAAAGTACCTCGTGAAGGGAATGTGACGTGAGGGCTTTTAAAACATTTTAGATAGAGGTTTTACAATTCGTTCTTTGACTGATAGGATGTACATGTATTATCCACAGATCAACTATGAAAGTCTTAAGTCTTAAATGAACAGATGAACCAGGGTAGCAGGCTATTAAGCTTATCTGCTATTATTATTATTATCATCATTGTCTACTACAATATATTATGTTAATGAATAAGATGATAACGTTATGAATATAATTTTATTGCTTTTAATTTCAGCATTGGTTATTCGTTTGTATGAGTTTCTCCCTGATGACTGTTTGCATCGATTTGTATACAAATATACAGTAATGAATGTCTATGAATTATGAATATGTATCAATTTCTTCCTGAAATGTTGACGCCTTGATACCCATGCAGACATTAAAACATTAGCGATCATTCTTTTCGTAATTATTGACGTTTTTGATGTCAGAGACTGAACAATGTGAATATTGAGTCAACTGGTGTAAGGGATTAATGGGTGTCTGAGCATATGGACATGATCATTCCTATACAACAGCCAATCATAATTTGTCACTTGTAAGATAGACTACATGCTCTCTCAAGATGTCTGCCGAGCGTTAAGGTGGAAACGCTGGGTGTATTCTGTACCATACCTGTTTTCAACAGACCTAGGGGCCAGCCTATCGGTTCAAAAGCATTGTCGTACATTTATATTGTTTGAGATTAATCTTAAAAAGTTGCTGGTGGATGCCTGTTTGAAAGGAGTCTGTTTCACAAAGAATATAGGTATATCTTTGCTAATGAATGTTTGGTGATAGTTGAGAATACATAATTATTATTTATATTTTGCAAACTGACAACGAGGCAGCCAACCAAATACTAAGTAGACAAAGATGAAGAGTAAAGAGACAAACAGTCAAAACACAGACAGATGAGGAGACAGGCAGGCAGAAAGATCGAGAAGTAACAGAGAGAGACAGACAGACAGAGAGAGACAGACAGACAGACAGACAGGAAGTACATAGATAGACAGACAGGTAGGTAGAAAGACAGACAGATAGATACATAAATAGATCAAGATTGATTGATAGATAGACAGACAGATACACTATGGCTAAGATAGATAAATAGATATGTGGGTAGACGGATGGGTTATGTAGACAGGTAGGTAGATAAATCCATCGGATCGATTGCTTTACAGATATATGGATAAACTGATGGCTGAATGAAAGAATGGATAGCAAACACAAGACAAAGATAAAATTTTGGCAGGTGAACCTAGACTAATAACTAGACACAAAAAGAAATGAATTTATATAATGCACATTGAATTGCACATGTTCCAGAGATACAGAAGTTTTCATTCGTAAAATTTCTTTGTATGAAAAGTCAGTCTTTATTCACAAGGCAAAGATTATACATAACAACATTAGCTAAACAAGTGGTACAAATTACATGATCAGTTTGCTAAATTTACACTGACATTACATTATTAACTGTTTACACAATTGAGTTTCCTATTTTCTTCTCGTCATTTTAATTTACAGACTTATGTAACTGAATAATGGATGGGTGAAGTTTTAACACAGGGGTGACGATCAACATCTGGTACAAAAGTATAGTGCAAAATGTGTAATATCCCCTTCCCTCCCAAAAACAACGAAAATGACAACATAAATATTCATTACACAGAGTTCGAATACTTTTCTTCATTTGCCATAGTGAAAAACTGCTAAGCATTTTCATCCCCTGGATATGTAAACGAATAATTGCTTTTTCTTCAAATGCCAATGAGTCCCTTGAAACACCAACCATCATTTGAGGAGCATGTCAAATAAACAGAACCAGAAGTCCATGACTGAGTGGACTAGTTATCCATTTTTGAAGGATTATAATAAGAAAACAAACTATACAACAAAGAAATAAACACAAAAAAAAATCTTAAAACTACTATGTTGAGAAAATGCACATTCAGAATAATCGATGATGAGTCTTTCACTTTTGTTCATGACAATCCACTGCAATGTACATTCTGTGATGTGATAAAAAAAAGCAAGACGTGCAGAATACTGAGGGCATCAGGTAGCATTCACCTGTTATCTAATCTATCGTTACACATATACAATATCCTCTATATGATTGTAATGGGTGATATATCATTTTCATGTTACATTACGTCCTATATACGTCTTTCAACCTCCTGGTGGAGGTTATCTCGTTCATTTTCATCTTAAAGTTTATTCTGCTTTTGATTAAAAAAAAACAAACCAATATTAAATTTCAATTATCACTCGGACATGCAGAGCACAATGCTAACACAATCTGAAAAATTACTGCAACAGGACTCAACAATCATGCCTGTGCAATGAAATTCTACGTGTGTACATGTGTACTCAACAGACTTAATGACCATTTCTGTTTAGTAATCAACCTTTCTTTTATGACAAAGCCAATATAACATGAGGATTACTTTATAAACATTTTTCACATAAGTCTATAATGTCAAAAAGCAAAAATTCCAAACTAATGTGCAGACAATGTTTAAAGTATCAATATACAGATAGATCGACACTCAATGAAAACTGAGGATTTCAATTTCGTGACAGGTTATAATTAAACAATATACTATTTTAGCGACACTGCTATGCTTCTGTGTATGAAAAAAAAAAAATATATATATATATAAAAAACAACAAAACAAGCACATATGCAATGGAAAGAGGA
Organism: Peronia peronii; assembly: GCA_039654565.1. NCBI lineage: Eukaryota > Metazoa > Mollusca > Gastropoda > Systellommatophora > Onchidiidae > Peronia > Peronia peronii. Next base: position 12,361 of record JBCEWB010169939.1, on the reverse strand, counting down.
ATGTATGTCAACAGGGCAATTCTCACCAGCTATCATCTATAGACAGCCTGAGTATTCTGGGCATGTAGCCAGACTACTGCAAAAAGAGCACAGTGGCCATGCCATGTTTCACTGTTTAGTCCAGAAGGTTGCATGATCAAGCCAAATCAAATCATTTCAACTCCAAGATGGCCCCCTTGACACGTCGCTGGAGTTCAACAGTAATGACAGCCTCTCTTTTTAAGATTTGGGTTTATAAACTATTAGACTAGGAGGTCATGTGATAGTCTGGCCATATAGCCAGTCTACTTGCTTCTTATGTAATACACATAAGCAGTTACTAAGCTTTAAATGGATCATTCATTCTCTGACTGTTATTTTAAAGGATCCTTGTCCCCCTCAAGGAGTCATAGAATGTAATAGATGCACTGATTAGAATTTATATAAAGGAAAACTATTTACATCTTTGTCTTTAGTATTAGGTGAACTTAAGAGCATGCTTGGAATATGAAGCAAAAAGTTTATATGGAAAAGAAACAAAAAATATGCCAAAGCATTTTCAGTCTTAAAGGCTACAAAATAACTGACAAAAGCAAAGCAAAGAAAGACAATAACCACTCAGAGGTAATATGTGAGAGAATAAAATACAAAAGAACACATCAAAAATCACTCTTATTCGTAGCTGAATCAAAGCTACAAACTCTATAATTACCACATACATGCACATCAGTTTTTATTTGTGTTGAAATTATTAGTTCTCAAACACTACTCAATCTAACCCTATTTAAATTACCAAAAAAAAAGCACAATTTTCTAGTACTAGTGACCATATCGCATAAGAAACAAATCATAAACACTATGGAGTATGATGTGCTATCACAGAGACTGATTTAATATTGAACAACATACCTGTGGTAGATCAGAACTCATGGTAAAATAAAAAGTGGCAAAATAATACTCTCTGAAAAACTCAGCTGGATTTGTACTAGTTATATAAAAAACAGTTCTCTGCTTTAGTGACAAGTTATCAATTCTGTTGCTTTGAAAGAGAGTCAATCAACTTGACAATCTCTCTTTTCTCTCTATAACTGGGAACATGGGAAAACTTTTTCTCAGTAATCATCCTTTATGATGCAAGATATATTATTAATGTAATCGTTACAGTGAAAACAGACAATCCAACATTTCGACTTATTTGAGTTATCTAGTTTTCTTTTCTCTCAGTCACTGATTGCTGGATAATGAAAGACAAAAATCTGATCTGACATGGTTTAGAGCAACTGAAATTGCATCTTACATGTAGCAGCATTTCCTTTTATGTCAACAAAACATAATGTAAAAATCACTGTAACGAAATAAAACAAGAAGAGCCATAGATCAAATTTGTTCCAATAATAATATTCACATCCCTTATGTACAAGATTTTAGTCTGTTATGAAATCCAGTGATTGATTAAAAAAAATTGTATCCATAATTACTGATTAAAAAAAAACAACAAATGATCATAAAATTCTGTGATGGCAATAGCAGCAAGACCCAAATATTCTCAGAATTCACACATGACACAAAAGAAATTGTACATATTACAAAGACCTGTTTCTTCTCCTCTTTCCACTGATAGAAACAAGACATTACATGCACTTTCTTCCTTTGTTCGTTGAATATGCCAAGCAACACTATGAAGAGACTTAAATGAAATCGACATTTTCAGAAATATATTTAAAAATTACAAAACAATAACACATTAAAAACAACATAAAGGAAGAAAAGAATTTTTCTCATCCAAGATATCTCATCTAAAAATGTGTCCTAGTTTCATACAATTATTGAACCTGTGAAAAGAGAAGTTTATTCCTCTATTGAATTATGAAATCCAATAAGAAGTCATGTAACATGTTTATGAGCTCCGAGACTAATCTTGAATGCCAAATATCCTCAATCATTGAAAACAGAAAAATCTGGCTACACATTTCAAAATGAAACAAAGGAAAAAAAAAAAGTGAAATCATAATCCTAAGATAAAAACCACTACATGCAATCAAAATCACATGATTAAAGACAACATAAATGATATCTAATGTTACTGTTTGTTGTTTCATTTATTCATTAAAACTGATATTTAATTCACGGAACTGAAATGCCAGAAAAGAGTTTTTAGTTTCTGACTGAGTCATTAATCTAAAGTTAAGCATATAGGCCTACTGCTTGATCATTTACATCAGAACAAAACATACATTGCAAACAAGAGATCACAAACACCAGTGCTGACAAGATAATTTTCCTCAGAGAAAAAGTGAAAGAACTGCAAATATACTGGGAAAAAAGCACAATCAACAAGGTGTTATATTCAAGTGTTCAAGCTCTCAAGTACTATGTTCAATATAATACATCAATGCAAAATAAAACAAAACAAAACAAAAAAGCTTTAGTTATTGTATGCTCCTACCTCCATTTATCATCACTGTATGTTATCTACCCAGTCTTGTGTCAATGAATCACTGCAAGCAAGAGCAGGTACACTGAAAGTCACCTGGATTACAATATTATGTCACACAGATTGTTCAAACAATATTGAAAAATAAGAACCCTCCAAAAGTTGTCGTACTAGTGAACAGCTGAGATGTACACACTATGTATAAGGCCTTTTAAGGCCAAGCTGCCTTGCCAGGGCTAAGCCACAATCGAGTCGTGTGCTCTTTAACAACAAAACAAACATACAATCTTTACAGTTCAGCACAAGTTTCATCTAAGCCATTGCATCTCTGGGAGGCCAGTAAGTACTGCTTTGATTAAAGTAAAAAACATGAACACAGAAAGATGATTGAGTAACAAAATCTTTTGTGTTTTCTTATAAAAACAAGGCAAATAAAATCATGTAAACAAACATTAAAATTTATACATGACAATAAGACCATTGTATTAAAAAAAAACAACAACATTTACATCATGAGGTCTTTGACTGACTTCATTTAACTTGAAACCACACAAACTGAGTTTCATCTCCAAAGAAAATCAATTAATAATAATGGCTATGGTCCCTGTCACTTCTGACTTGATGAGAATTAAACAGTCCTTATCTAATTTCATAAAGACATATACTCCATTTTGTTCAACTGAGAAATGCTCAGGCTTAGATGAAATCTGTCACTGACTTTGCTGCCTTGCATTCAAAACCAAACCAGTTCTTTGCACTAATCTATGATCAAAGAGGTCTGTTCTTGATTATGGAAATGAAATTACAGTCGAGCAAAGTAAACTAAAATTTCTCGAGGACTGAAAAATGTGTTAGAGATGTCCATAATTTGACTTTGGTGTGACGGCCTTTTTTTTTTTTAACAAAGGAATCGAGGGACAATATGACAACATTAATGTGGTCCAATTTTAATAGTATTCTGGGAATTAGCACCCTTCAGTTCATCTTCATGACATCATTCACTGCCTTTTGGACAGAGCGTTGCTATCCTGTCACATCGCTGTGGGTGTATCATGTCATGCGATTCCTTGCAATACAGATAGCATGTGTGACCCAGTTCACCACCCTCCTTAATTACTATACCATCCCCTTCCAGTGATTCATCTTCAATGAGGCCTAAATTTTGATCTACATTATACACTGCTTACTATGCACACCTTTCCATTATCATCAACAACCTGGGATGAGCTAGCCTAGACAAAAAATGGGCCTAATTTGATATTCAGCCACTTAAAGATCCAGTCAATAATGATGAAATCATTTGAGAAATCCATGTTGAAAGTTCCACAAAAGCATGTAAATAGTAAAAGAAAACATGAGAATTTCAACAGGGGCAATAAGGTGTTTGAGATTTCTGTGAATTCAAGACTTGCATGTTTGAGTTTTCTGTGCTCGACTGTATAAAGAACAAATTTTGCATCCTGGGGCAAATGTATGCCAGGTAAGGTACTGCAATATCAAAAAAATACACCACTTACTGCATGAAACAGAAAAATACTTCTCCTGTAAGACCAATCTAATTATAGTAAAATACCATAAACTTACACTAAAACTTGAATTGACTTCAGTTTCAAGCAACATGTCACTTTATATACTAAAAACCATTGCAGTATAACAAGGGCTTCAATTCCTTAAACTATAGCATATTTATGTACTGACTTCAACACATGTATTAAAACAAAAGCAAAAAAACCAAACAAACAAAAATTAAGTGGGTAAAGTCAGACAGATGGATATTTAAATTAATACACAAAGGGCAACAAATTACAAAATCCAACCTAATTTATCCAATGAACTTAAAAACAAATTGCTAAACAAAATATGTGGGCCCGAAAAATCAAGCACTTCAATCTTCAATAACAGTCTGTATTCCTCCCAGAGAAAAAGCAAAGACATGCACCATATCCTACAATGACAGACATTCTTTGATGATGGGAAATTGCAAGAATTATTTGCCCTTCTTCATTTACAGGCACAATATGATTTCAGATCTGTGAGCACTGAAAATCAGATTGCATAATAATTTGCAAAACCATGGTTAGCAAATTTCAAGAAAAATTTCTTACTTACTGAGCTTACTTATTTGAAGTCAAACTGTGATGGAGAAACCCAAAGTAAAGTTTGTCACTTTATCCTCAGATAAAATGCATTTTGTTAAAAATTCACAAGCATTATGTACACTGGCATTAATTCTTACACATAAAGCAAATGCGATGTTTTTTTTCCCATCAAGAACTTAATCACAGATGTTTTTCTCTGTTCCACCATGAATTTAAAAGTCGTAGGATTTTAAATTCCTCCAGTCCCTATAAAAGCTAAATTGCTGCTAAAATTGTCCATTAATTAATTCATTTTACTGACAAGTAATTCGTCTTGATATGAGGGTTAAATAAAATTATTCAACTCCTTTAAGACAAAGATATAATGAAAATGACATGCCTCATTATAAAAATGTTGACACTCAACAGAGATCTGAAGCATTACAAACAAAAATTATTTTTGTGATAAAAAAAAAAGTATGAAGTAAACAGCTTTTTCCAAAGCTTCAGCAACCTTAGTGGCACAATGCAAACTGTTCATCTGTAGCTTGCTATAGCAGGTCGCCATGATGCTAATGTCAAAGCCACGTGAGGATACAGCAGTCCCCGGACAGCTAAGGGCTTCCATCACTGTTGACATTTAACAGATATAGACAAAGAAAAAATTACTAATTTCAAGAAAATGATAAATTCCCCATAATTAACACCTCAGCAATCAAATAATATCCCAAAGAGAACAATATGATTGTCTCAAAACACTATTTTACAGTTCAACACATCTCCCCATATGTCTCACAGCCAGTCGAAATGAGACGTAATTCGCTGGGCCAGAACTGAGAAATCAAGCTTTGAATGTGATAAGAGCGGTCAGACGAATTTTTTTTTATTGCAGAAATTGAAAATGTGTTCATTTCTGAACAACACAACATCGGTCTTACCATCGATTTATAAATATTGCTTCAGTATAATCGGCTTTTTGTAAGGTAGGCATGTAGATTTATGCGTTCGACTGTTCATATAAACTCGATTTTCTCGGAATTTCGGTCATAGTTGGGGGGTCCCTCCTTGTCTCTTTAAACTGCAACTCTGGCTATAACAAAGCTAGCTCAAGACTTTTTCATCACCTGAAGGGGTATGAAATAAGCTTTCGTGTCATACCAAAAATCCCACTGGTGAAAAATCAACATTCGTCTCATTTTGATTGCCTGCGAGACATACACTTTCAATTACAGATTAATATCTCATTTCGGGAAATACAGTCCATCTCCACTTTGCATGACATCTCTGCACCCAGTTCTGCAATTTTAATAAATGTATAGGATGCAAAAATCTTACTGATTTTACAAAAAAAAAAGTCTTCAACTGCCAATTTTTATTAGGGTACAAGATTCCCTTAGAACCTTATAAAAAACGACACTCACGTAACAAACATCAACTCCTCAGTTATGTCTGTGTCCATTTCCAGGTCACCATCATAATCCGAGGGAAAGCCATTCCTGTGAAAAACATTGTGACTTATCGCCCAAACAGCACAATTTTCTCATCTTACAGATTAACACTGTAATGCCTAGTGTCAGCAGGTAAAATTTAAGGTGCTGTATTATGTTTATGGTTTTTCTTACTTTTATGCAACCAGCAGCTGTGTTTGTGAAACTTATGAAATACAAAGCAAAAGCATCTGTGTCCTTCAAGATGTATCTTTACTGCAACTTTTTTGAAATTGTGTATCCATTCATTATGAGATATGATTCGAGCAGCTATTGATGTGTAAATTAACACAGATAACAATCAACCTAATCAGGGGAAAAGTTCTGAAATCCTTAATCTTCAGTGTCATTTAAAAATATTAATGCCTCCCAAAAACACTTATTGACTGCAAATGTACTGCTGACAGAACTTTATGTAGTTAACTGACTTCTTTTCATAATGCAGACCTGCCACTTTGCCAACCCCAAAAATCAGTATCCTAACTCTCAAAACTCTGAATTTGGCCGAAAAAATCGGAATCATACAAAAGAATGAGGTAATATTACAGCTAATCATGTTTATGTTTAAAATCTAGTCTAGATCTACAGATTTATATCCCATGTAGATCTAATTCTTAAATTAGTTCTTCAGTAATATTAATACCCTATTATTTCTGAATAATTACAAAATTAATAAAAAGACTAGACCTTCATCTAACTGATCCAAGTCTACTGTAACGCCAAATCAACCCATCCTAAGGAATAAAAATACGTCAAACATCTAGACTCTAGATCTAAGCAAAGGAGCCGTTGGCGGTTGTACAAAGCACGCGAATTGGGCCTGCCGCGAGAACCGAATGCTTGCCTATTCCTGATGTAGATCTAGTTGGAACTAGATATTATAAATTTAGCTCTTTAACGGACGAGGCAGTAACCAATGAGAGTCACTGGCTGAGACGGTTGCGACTGCAAGACAGAGAATCGAAACCCCGAGTTCACAAGGCAGACGCGAGGTAAAATTAAAATATCATCCGGCACTTCCGGAAAACGAAATTGGCCGGGCCAATGTTCGGAAAAAAAAAAAAAAATCGGAATACAGTGCAGGTAATCGGAAAAATGGGAAGGACAGGAATTTGTGAGGGAAAATCGGAATATTCCGATAAAATCAGAATAATGGCAGGTCTGCATAATGAGGTTATATACAATCACAGCTTGACAAATAGGCCTACTGGTATATCACTTAATCCATCTAAATAAAAAATGTAATTCATTAAATAAAGGCAATTTTATTTAAATTCATCCAAGCATATAAAATTCATATTTAATAGCCTTCCAGCATTAAACTATTGAGTCAACTTTGAAAGTCCTGAACGCAAGACAAACCTATATCTGATCATGACACCCTGTCACTATGTATAAAAAAGAACAAAAAAATTCCTCTTCAAAATAAAGAATATTTCCAGCGTGGCTTGATGGATTGTATGTTTAAATGACACTCAACCTAGATCTATGTGCAGAGTTTTTTTGTTTTTTTTTTTAAATTGCTTTTGCAAAACTGAACTTAAAGCATTAAGTCAGCCATCATCAAATTCTCTGAATACTCAACTTCGCAAAGCTCACCTGCTTGCTCTGCATGAGAAAAAGACTATCCTCTTCAGCTTGACATTGTAGAAGAAGAAATTAAAGGACCAGATGCAGCCATCCTCACTGAAGGGATCAGATGACAAATCAGGATTGTAGCTGTAGGAAAGAAAAACAGCCAGCAAACCAATGAAAAAATAAAGTAATTAAATTGAATATGTGCCATAACTTTTCATATCTACGTGTTGATCAATTCATGCAAAATATATGAAAATCAAAACTTTGATCTCTTATTTGCATGTTTTAAAGACTGACTTGAAGTTAATTTACAGTTGACTTCACATAAGTCAAACCCTCAGGAGTTGAATTTCAGATGAGTCAATCTTTTTGTCATGGAATGGGTCCCAGTACTTCTTTACTGCACAAAGAAAAACTAACAAGTGAATCAATGTTGACTCATCCACTGTCACCGATGAGCCAGATCTTTTTTCTCTTGTCCCTGTTTTTTCTGAGATCAAAGGAAAAGTCAACATTTGAGTCGATATAACTAATTCTGGCTTGTGCATCACTTCATCTCTATACATGTAAGCCCCTCCCACCATGTGACAGTGTGACTGAAGGTTAACTATAACTGTCAAATGACTTAGTGATCTGACTCACTAAACTGAACCAAACTGTCTCTCAGACTATGTAATCAGAGGCCGATCACACACTGTCTCCTTTTCGCACCCCACCCACAGTCTCCCCTGTCTAAATGTTGATCTCCCCAGTCTAGATGTCAAAGCCTCAGATTCACACCTGACATCCTTCTCCCTACTGCGGAGGGGTGATGCAAATTCCTGATATAACATAGGAAACACAGTGTGAGCAGTCGTTTTTGATGTGGGGAACTTCCTGGCCACCCCATGGTTCACTAATGGACATCACCCCAGGCAGACCCTAGGAGTCCGCCTTTGTTCTTCTCATCATGGCGAACCTGCTCAGTGCACTAGTGATAAAGAGATGTATGTGTATGAGAAAAATGACTATGATCTCTCCAGCCTCCCTGAGTACTTGCAGTTTGGCCGATAAGACCTAATTACACCTTCCCTAAATTACTGCAGTCAAAATGAGAACAGCCAGGTGCTGCACCCCAAAGCCCCGCCCTGCCCACAGATAAATTTATTGCATGTGACGTTTTTCACTTTCAAAAAGGCCTAGAAATATTAGTATGGAGTAATAATACATGCATAGTGTTCTATATCATGAAGGGGTGGGAGGAGTGCTGGAGGGAGACGAAGCAGCACGTGGTGATTGTATTGCGTTGAATGCTCAGATCAGGAGACATGTTGGGAGTGGTGGGCATCGTCATGCTACATGACTAATGACAATAGGTGTCAATAATCTGCTATAAGACAACCACAGACTAGGCTGATCTTATTAAAAATGAATGCCAGGGATTAAGTTGGATGCTCAGTGAAAGAGTGCGCATGGGGAAATAACCATGACAATGCCTGACAATAGGTCATTCCACATAAGTAGTGCCTATTTTTAGTCTTGTAGTATTTGTGAGACATGGATGAGTCCAACTATGGATAAATACTTTTACTCCTCCATCAACATATACTCATCCATAGCCAACTGTGTAACATTCCATTCCTCAAAGAGCTTTTAGTTATAATTTTCACAACACTATCTTTATGCAGTAACCTTTGTTAAAATTTTCACATCTACTATAACAGCCACAGATATTGTTTTCAAGGATGAGAATATTTAATATGCCAATGACCATTACAATGACAGACTACTGACTGAAAGCATGAGAAATGAAAAAAAAGTTGAAGTAAAAAGTCACAATGTCACACACCCTCTCTTTAGACTACCACAATGAGGCCTAATGCTAGATCACATCTTTAATCCTCTCCCCCTAAATAAGCCGATTTGGGACCCGTTCATAATCCCTGAATATGCCAAAAGACCTTGCGTCTTTAGAAAAATCTGGCTAGCCCTGTTCTCACACCTAGCGAGATGTCGATACTTTTGCTTTAGAATAAACAATATGGCATCTTTCAGCGAAAACGTAAATAATATGGCGTCTTTCAGTGAAAACTGGATGTTTTTATGTTGATTCTTAAATTTTTTGTGCTTATTTGAAGTTAGGTGAATTTTTGCATGTTCTGAGAAGCAACAGGACTACAGTGTGATGGGAATTCATATGGTTTGCAGTCCACAAACAGTGACAATAATGGACTAGAAGATATTGGTAATGAATCTGATGTTGAAGCTGAGTTACTGCAGAGAGGATAGTGATGATGATTTGCAGCAGTAATTTTCACTCCCCATTTCTGTCAGACGAAATTGTTTACATAAATTTTGGTGAGCTAACTGACTTGTTTTGTTTCTTATTTCAAACTTTGTCCTTTTGCGCATGTCTCTGTTCAAATTTTATAAAATTCTGATGATTACTTTCACCACAATTAAAAAAAAAGGTGTAAAATATACTGAGTTATCTCCCACATTGTAGGGAAAAGAGTAGAATGGTAGTGGAGTTCTTAAGAAGAAGAGGGTTAACAAGCATTTATACAAACAGATTGTCTGCTACTATAGCAGATATCAAAATTTGTAGTGGACATCAATGAACAGGTGTTAGGCAGACATGATAAGTGGCAAAAAAAAAAGGAAGATTTATAAAGTTAAGGCTTTCACTACATAGGATAACTGGCTTTCAGACGCACCAATTCTATACCTTTGTATTGGCTACATATCTGTAGAGGAAAAAACACTAGCCAAATATTGGTTTGGTGGAGTGAATGAGTTAAGACTGGAAAAGATTAACTACAACTTCAGTTATTCATCTTCATCAGCATCACCAATGAGCTGAATGGGATTTAATATAGGCTGACAACACAAAATCTGATCAAATGCGTTATTACTTATGACAGAAAGATGTGCTTTAGCAGATGTCTTTAATAATCAAGATGTTTGTAATACCACTTACAGTACCAACACCGCAGACAAAAAATGTAATCTACCAGCTATCTCTAGCTGTCAAGACTGATCACTTGACCTACAAACCTGTAAATGTAACAGTCCTTAAGGCAAATCTCCTCATCCACAGCGGACCATAGCTGCTGTCGCAAAGCCCCAAACCTGTCCCCAGCAGCAGCAAATAAAGACGTATTGATGCTTTGCTCCACCCACTGAAACAATGGATTATATTAACAATTATTTAGATCTACATGTTTTGGCAGTGCTTTTTGTTCTCTAACCAAGACCAAAGACCTTTCAATGCCTCAAAAACTCGCATTTTTCAGTTCGTGCAAAACTTAGACAACTGCCTCAAACAGGTCATGCTAATTACTTTCATTAACATATACAGAAGCTATTTGCTGCAGGAAATTCATTAACATGGAAGATATATTACAAATGTACAGAGTACTTTCACACAGTCCATACATGTTATCTGCATTGAGTAAAAAAAAAATGTGATACAATAATGATTACAAAACACAGTTCTCTACACTATGAAATCATCTGAATCCATGCCCTTCTAGTTTCTAGATAAATGTTTTCATAATTAGGAGGAAATTAAATTTCCAAAACAATAGGGACAAAAAAAAACCACCCAGTTATATTCATAGTCAAAGGAAAAAAAAAATGTGTGTCGTTCTGCTGACTGAACTCACATCCAGGCTAGTTTCTCTGCTGAATTCAGAGCTCTTGGCTGTACTGAAGTCATAGTCTGGGTTGAAAGAGGCATTCAAGGTGGAGATGAGGTAGAAAAGAGTCTTGGTTGAAATAGTGTCACACAGAGTCCCTCCTTCTTCGTGACTCCCAATCATAGGGGTGCTGAAGTGAGATAAATATTTTCAAAATTACATTTTAATCTATATATGATGCAGTAAACATCTGAGCTCCAGGCTTATATCATGCATTGTACAAATTTCTACCCCCAGTTTCTTTATCAAAGTAAAACTATTTCAACTGTTCATTTACATACTTCTTCTGTAAAAATTAGTTCACTGCACTGAGCAGTATAAAATCAAATTAAACTGGTCTAGGAGTGATATGAGCATGACACAATACCGATTTTTTTACTGAACCGTTGTCCCAACTTGTCTATAGATACAACTCTGTACAATAAAATCCTATTCCACCTTCAACATTTACTTCAAAACATCATTATAATTATAATATAATGGCATTTGATTTGTTTATTCTAATGTAAACATTTTTTAATACAGCTGATTTTGCAGCTATATGGTCTTGCAGCTGTCTTTAGTGACCAAAGCTTTGTTTAACATAAAATTTACAGAATTCGAATAAAGACAATACTATAATATTCCCAGCATTCTGTGCTAGTGTCATTTCTAAATTTGTCTTGGAAGTATAAGGAGATGTTCATGATCATATATCCAATTTGCATTATTTTAAAAAACACACAATTTAAAAAAAAAAGATGTATTACCATAAAACCACAAAATAATGGGCTGTAGCACTTACTCAGGATTGGAAGAGCCATAGACTGTGTAACCATGGGCCTGAGGAGGAGACAGTGCTTGCAAGCCACCAGGGGCCTCACGGTTTTCTTCATTCAAAGCTTTGAAAAGTCGCTTGTCATTCCCTGCCATTTTACACGAGTAGCTTTCGATGCTATTGAAAAAAAAAAAAAAAAAGGGAGACAAAAAAAAAAAAAAAGGGTTAGAAGTAGAGATTAGGATTAGCTATAATCTGGTCTATGGAAAACTGCATTTCAAAATTACAAAAACTGCATCTGAAAAAATAAAAAATTACATGCAAAATTTTCCAGAACTGCACAGCGGGTGTGTGTTGGTTGGGGGGGG
>JBCEWB010169929.1:0-10236 GCA_039654565.1 Peronia peronii | reverse complement strand
CATCCATCCATCCATCCATCCATCCATCCATCCATCCATCCATCCATCCATCCATCCATCCATCCATCCATCCTATTTACAATCACTGCAGTTATCTACATAAATAATAGCCTTGCATGGCGGAAATTGTATGCAAGTAGGCCAGCCCATATATACAAAAAGTAATCCAGCCTAGTTACTAATAAATGCACACATGCTTGTAAACGTTTAGCTTAAATTACATTCCACATAAAAACACTCAAAATCACAATATAGTTAAGCTCTAAAATAAAGTAGCATTACATCACAGCCAGGTGAAAAAAAAAAGTTTTATGACTAACAGTCAAAACAACATATCCTTGCGTAGCGGAAATGTTATGCAACTAGGTCAGGTCATGGGGGTAGTTATACATATAAAGTAATTACATCCCTATCACTAAGAATGAACAGAAAAGAAGTAAATTAATTTTGGTAGCCTCGATGCTTTATACAGACAATAATAGAGTTCCTCGGCTAAGCAATGGATATTTATGACATACTTTATTGAAGACAATAACAGAATTTGAGTTGGCTGCATCCAAGGACCACAAAAGTAAGTCTTAGAAAACTAAGCGGCATACATTACTATGCGCCGTAAGATTCAAACACAAACAAACATATTCTTAGTGATTAGATTCAACTACAACATTTTCCAAATATTAAGTTTTTCTTTACATTTTCGTTTCTTCACCTAGACCTGTGGTTCTTAGTTTTATAGACGTAAATTCAATATTAGTCTCATGTGTACCTAGATAATGATTCTTAGGTGGGTGTCCCACCTAAGGAGGAGGCATTTCTTTCCCCACGTTTTGTGAGTGTTCATAGTGGTTGACTGTAGGAGAGAGAGATCATAGATAGACAAATGGAATGCGTCTTTTGAAGCAGCGACACGAAATACGCTAATAAATTACCATAGACACATTTCTATTACCTATACGAGATTCAATCTCGAGAGTGTAAAATGAACCGAACTGAGCGAGGTGTCCGCCACTGAACTCTGGGATTAGGACTGGACTCTAAAAAGCACGTTAGCAAATAAACTCTCTTTAACATCTGGGCCACAGATTTTGGCCTAGTCAAGTGCATGTGAATTAGAGTAGCAAGGCCATGTTGATCCGAATTCACACTTATTTATAAAATGCTCAGTGCGTACTTTTTAGATAGAGACATTTACCGAGGTCTGAAGGCGCGGAGATTTAGCGAAGGTGCTGTACTATCAGTGTTTCCCGCTGTCCAGCAGACAAAACGTCTATCAGATAAACAGCAGGCTTCGCCCCCAAAAAATACAATTTTCCATCTCTCATTCCATCGTGAAAATAATAATAATAATAATAATAATAATAATAACAATAATACAATGACGGACAAGAATAAGCATTCTTATTGCTATCCTTCTATTCATGCCCACCTCGAGAAGATATAGGATGAAATAACAATTACAAAAAGACTTCAGTCATGACAAGAGCAATGAAAACCCTGAACCAAAAGGAGTGAGAGAACAAAATCGCAAAATTACTTGAGAAGCTGAAACAGGCATACATTTTCCGTGACGAGCTTTCAGCCCAGAAACCCCGGCATTAATTGAAAATGAAGTAAAAGCAATCAAAATTTTTGACAACACTATGTGCCACTGGCTGACTAACACATTTATCTTATATTCAGGACCTACAGATCTAGACGATACACAATTTTTATCCAAATTAACTTGTCTGTATCTGTGGTAAGACAGATTCTACATGTACTAAGCTTAATCACAGACAGGGAATGAGCGGAGAAATTAGTAATATGAAGACATAGAGTCCTCCGCAGTTTTCTTTCTTGCACTTATATGATGTTTAACACTGTAATTTAGTATAAACGCAAGCATTTATTTTATATCTACCACATGCTCTATCACCATAATAAAATAGCTGTTTTGTTTGTTAATGTTGACCTGTATCTATGTCAATACATTTATTTTTCTTTGTTTTTATATATTTTTACTCTAGAGCCTCAACTGTTTTCCACTCAAATACTTATATTTCATTTGATTTTCTGTTCTTTTTTTTTTCTTCCATTATTCCTTTCTTTTCAGTTTTTTAAAAAAATTTTCTTTCCATCCTTCTTCCATTTAAGTCAAACAGTGTAAATGATTAGCACCAGGCCTAATAGTAAATTTAAAACTATCTCCCCTCCCCCCTCCCTACGAGCGCCCTTCCCCATTTTCTTGGTAATTAACTGCTAGATCTGCCATTTGTGGAATAATTTTCCTTATGACTATTTTTTGCAATTCTATCAATTAGAGCGTGTTCAAGGCAAGTGTGCTCTAAGTTTTAGTCGTATCACCCATAGTCAAGAGCTTTAATCTTCTGTCCACAAAGATATATGTAAATACAAATATATCTCTCTGTCAAGAACAATATATTGTCTGCTACTGGTTAACTGTAGCCCAGTACCATCCTGTCGCAGAACCCCTAGCTATAGGTAAATAGCCCCACTGCCTTGTGGGTGTCTTCGGAAAGTCAAGGGCTAAGGGAGTAAATCCTAAAAGAAAATCCGGAGTGGAGCCCCTCAGGCGGTTGGTCGGCTTTCTTTTTCACCTTCCGGCAACTCCTGCAGCTGCGATGGTACCAAACTGTATTGGTTCACCCTTTCCTTTGGACTCTACCAGCAAGACCGAGAGGGGGGACTTGACGTCCGGGCAGCCCAAGTTCTCCATATACCCCCGCCCAGGCTCGTAGCGCATTGGAGAGGACACTCCAGCGTCGTCGCAAGACTTCGGCAATACACGGGAAGTGCCGATCTCGACAGCAAGTAGGGCTTCTTGAGGGTCATCATATACACATCAGCTCTCTCTGCATTCGGGAAGAGAGAACGCCGAAATGCAGACTGGTATGAAGTATACTGGGAAGAGATGCAGCCGGTCACAGAAGCTAAGAGGGAAGCCCTGCTGGCTCACAAGCAGAACCCCTGCACCAGCACTCGCTGACGCCCTCAGAGCCGCACGCAACAAGGCCCAGCAGACAGCCCGCAGCTGCGCAAATGACTACTGGCTGAACCTATGCAGCAAGATCCAGTCAGCCGCCGACACGGATAATGCGAGGGCCATGTACGACGGCATCAAGACAGTCACCGGCCCCGTTGCAACCAAGACCGCACCGCTGAAGAGCAAGATAGGAGAGGTCATCAGGGACCAGGGCAAGCTGCTTGAACGCTTGGTGGAGAACTACTTGAAGCTGTATGCAACACAGAACGTGGTGACTGATGCCACCCTGGACGCCCTACCCAGCCTCACAGTCGTGGAAGAGTTAGATGCGCTACCTACAGAGGAGAATTCAGTAAAGCCATCAACTGCTTGTCTTGTGGGAAGGCTCCTGGGAAAGACGGCATCCCCCCAAAAGTCTTGAAGAGCAGCAAGCCGGCACTGCTGCAGCACCCCCATTAGCTCCTGTGCCTGTGCTGGGAGAAAGGCCACGTCCCCCGAGACATGCGCGACGCGAACATCGTCACTCTATACAAGAACAAAGGAGACCGCAGTGACTGGAACAACTACCGCGGTGTCTCCCTCCTCAGCGTTGTGGGGAAGGTCTTTGCCCGCGTCATCCTTGCTGCCTACAGAGTCTTGCTTCCCGTGTGTACCCAGAGCCCAACTGCCTTAGTGTAGCTTCAGGGCCGGCCGATCTACAGTGGACATGATCTTCTTATACGCCAGCTGCAGGAGAAGTGTCGAGAGCAGCAGAAGCCAGAAGCAGTAAATCGCCTTTATTGACCTGACGAAAGCCTTCGACCTGGTCAGCAGAAGCGGGATCTTCAGCGTCTTGCAGAGGATCGGATGCCCCCCAAGACCCAGATGGTGACTTCCTTTCATGAGGACATGCACAGCACAGTCTGTTTCAACGGTGGCACAACCGAGACCTTCTCTGTGAGCAGGGGTGTGAAGCAAGGCTGCGTCCTGACGCCGACGCTGTTTGGGATCTTCCTCTCGATGCTCCTTCGGTATGCTTTTGCCGACTGCGAGTAAGGCATATTTATCTGCACCAGAGCAGATGGGAAGCTGTGTAACATCGCCCGACTGCGTTCCAGGACGAAAGTTAGGGAGGTCCTCATCCGAGAGATGCTGTTCGGAGACGACGAGGCGCTGACGTATCACACCGAGGCTGGTCTTCAGGAGCTAGTCAGTCGCCTGTTCCATGCCTGTAAGGAATTCGGATTGACTATCAGCCTAAAGACGACTAATATCATAGCCCAGGGCACAGACACAGCGCCGGACCATCGACAACACACATCCTGAGGTTGTGGAAACTTTCACGTACCTGGAGTCCACCGTTGCCAGCTCTCTCTCCCTGGACACAGAGATATCCAGCAGATTGGGAAAGCCGCCGCATTTATGTTCAAACTGAAAAAGCGTGTTTGGAGCAACAGCCAGCTAACAATGAACACAAAGCTACGCGTCTACCAGGCCTGCGTACTCATCACTTTGCTGAACGGGAGCGAGTCCTGGACTACATATGCCGGCCAGGGGAAGCGGCTCAACAGCTTCCACCTACGCTGCCTCAGATGCCTCCTTCAGGTCAAGTGGCAAGACAAGGTGACAAATACAGAAGTCCTCCAGCGCGTCGGCATCCCACGCCTGTTTGCACTCCTTAGCTGGAAACGCCTCAAGTGGCTAGGCAACGTACGCCGCATGGACGACGGATGCATCCGAAAGAACATGCTGTATGGGGAGCTGCGCGAGGGTTCCCGCCCCACAGGAAGACCGCAGCTCCGGTTCAAGGACGTTCCCAAGCGGGACATGAAGGCAGCCGACATTGACCCCAACACCTGGGAATGTTTTGCCGACAACCGCCAGTTCTGGAGAACCACTGTCAGTGAGGGAGTGAAGCGGGTAGAAACCACCAGAAACGACTAGCGTGCAGACAAGAGGGTACGGAGAAAGGCAAGGACAGCCTCTATGGCAGTGTCAACCCCCTTTATTCGCAACAACTGTTAGCGAGACTGCCACTCTAGAGTGGGGCTCCCCAGCCACTCTAGAAGATGCCATCCCCAATCCTAGCGCTAAACCATCGTCTCTCGAGACGAAGGGATGCCGACGACGACGATATATATATAAGCGCTTCTCTCAGAGTCCAGTCAGGTCCCAGAGTTCAAAGGTGACCCCTCGTTCACTTCGGTCTATCGCATGTGTGGGCCCACAGCGCACAACGCTGGGTCTAGAAACATAATATGAATATTATGTCGGCGTAAATTACCGTTTTAGTTACAAATCAACAAATGACGCACTCATTGACCAGTACAGTTTTTACAGAATCTACATATTTAAAAGTCTACCGACATCCCATTATTGGCCTAACATTGCCTTCTGGCAGACAGTAATAATGCATGACGAACATACCGGTTGATCATAGGGTCGCCGAATTTCTGAATGCAGAGGGACAGTATAGGATGTATTACTGTCAATGATCTGGCATCAGGGTCGTGACAAACCAAACTTATATTCGAAAACTCCATTCATCCTCAAGCTCTGAGAAGCATCGGGTAGCTATGTATTTCACATTGTATATTTTCAAGAAAAGGTAAATCAGATTCCAGTTCAGTTCTTCCTTTATGATCTAACCACAATCCAAGCTAAAAAAAAAAAAAGCGATCTATGAAGAGTGAAATTCAATATGGCATGATTCACACTGGACTATATATGCCCTAGAATCAGAATGTAACTTCTGTTTGCTGCGTACAGGTTTCCAAAGTCCATAATGATACAATATAAAAAAGATTACTGAATAATAATAATCATATTTCACCACCTTGTCGTTGTTGCAGTTGTTGTTATTGTAGTTGTTGTTGTTGTTATGTATTTATAGTTCACCGGCCATTTTTTACAAAGAGCACAGTCATAACCTTAAAAAAAAAAAACAGAAAGAAAGGGCAATTATCTTCATCTTTATTTATGTCTATTCTGACATTCTCCACAGCCTTTGCGGAAAATGTACTGAAAGGCCAAAGTGTATCAGTTGGTCCTAATTCTCCATCGTCATGTCATGTCATATCTTCATTTATGCCATATTTTCTCCACATCAAACTGTCGATCAGTGGCGTACTTTTCCGATCCTCAAAGTGAAAGGGGTTAAATTGAATATATATTATGAAAATAAATTGAGGAAATATGAGATGTATAAAATAAATAAGACGCTTGTTTTGTGGACAGAGAAAATATTGTAACTCCTGGGCTCGCGCAGGGCGAAGTGACCGAAGCGAAATGTTTGCCATGGAGAGAATTCCAAATCAATGTCTGAAAGAGGCAGATGGGTTTAAGTTGAGAGTCTGCTACAAAAAAAAAAAAAGAACTCCCTCTGGTAAACTGTCAGTGTGGGAATTGTCCATTTGCTGGAAGTCGGGGGGCGGGAGAGGTTGGGAGGAGGGGAGGGGGGATACAGGGACTTAATACTATATGGCTTAAGACCTGACATGTATCCTTTCACTAAGAACCTTCCAGTGAAAAGAAATTACTACTGTATGTATTCAGTGAAATGTTTGTCAGAAATGATTATGTCTCTAGTGAGATGTCATCAAACGGGAAGAAGCGTTTGTACTTCCATGCCGGAAGAGTAAGTTCAGAAATATGTAAACCTGACATCTTATAACATAAGGCAGCTAACAATATCAGAAGCAACAGCACCAAAACTAACTTTTCACCGAATTTACAAGAGCTGTTGATGTTGGAGATAGTGTCTGTTTGCTTTGAAATTTCAGGGGCCATCAGTTTAAACTGTAAATTGAGAACCAGCCAAACATTCTGGGAGATATTTTGTTATAATATACTCTACTTCTGAAAGTCTGCATTGCTTACTTCATGTTCAAATGGGCTAACAAAGGGCACGAGATCAACATTTCTATATGGAAATCGCTGTGACAGACGCTGTGTTTATCCTAAGCCCTTGATATTACTGGCTTCATTTCCCGACAGCAAGTACGAAGCAAAAGCAGAATTTATTGACCGCTCTACCAAGTGTCGGAGTATATCCAAGATCCTTTGCACAAGGGATCAAGGGATTCAACGCAATGCAAACTTATAGGGAGAGCAAAGACAATGAAATTAAAAAATACCAGACCAAACTAACCACTGCATTACACAAATCTGACCCATGGAGATTTTCTGAGGTGGCTTTCGTTGCTGAACGTTGATGGCAGTGCAAAAATAAAATAGACGACAAAGAGATCACCTGTGAGAAGTGCCTGTGATTTATTTTTTTTTATTGACCATGGAAAAAAAATATGAAAATAAATCTCTGTTGAAAAGTTTGTGAAAATTCGGTAGTGCCACAATTAATCTGCACTTTGCCCATCAACTCTAATGACCATAAACACAGTCTGTCTTTGAATTGTTAATACAGTAATATAAAAGATCAACATAGCTCTCTAGTGATTCTGATTTGGAATGAAGAAAAAAAAGACATCCATGATTCTATAATGTTTATGTTTCGAGAACATGGCATGCATCAATGTCCAAATTACGTCTAAAAACCAAGCACAAGAACAAGAACAACACACATACATACACAAATATACACACACCTACAGATGGGGAGAAAGATTCACAAATGTATGCACTTAAAGAGACAAAAAGATAGCCCTGTTGACGAAAATTATAGTCAATATACTTAAAGAGAATTGATTACTGCCTTAATATTGTTTATCTATAAATATTCACATGTCCCAACAGAGCTAACTGCATCTCTCCTTGCCCATTCACAGCTTTCCCCTTCTTTGGGAAATTTCTTCCCAGGTTCTTTAATCTCCTCACTTGAGCTCAATAAAGAAGAATAGTAAAAATAAACTCATGTCTCGGATAAGGCTCTATCCAAGATCCACACGCTCAGACGTCAATGTGATCTGTCTGTGGTTGGAAAGTCGTTATTTGTTATGTTGCCGACAGGAAATAACAGATTAGTTCCGGGGCGACCCTGCAGGAGAAGTCACTAAATACCAGGCTACATGTGTTTGCCATCGGTGATTGATGCGGGGAGCTGGGGGGATCGGGAAAGTGAGTTAGATAATCTCAGCCGCTTTGGGAAGATGTTGTATATTGTGTCACTCTGGAGGATGGGGTCTAACATTACACAGGGCAATTTCTCTTGTGAACTGAGGGCAATGTTCATCATCAGAGGCGTTCTCCGCCAAATGGTTCTGGCAATGAAGAAACCCCTCCCGCCCTTGAGGCCCACATTAGATAACGCTTGAACGTAGGACACACTGCAGAGACAATGTAAACCATGAGTTCGCCACAGTTATAGCTAATATTCCTCCATATGTGGTGCCCTTCTGAATTATGATGGAAATCAGCAAGGTCTGAAACTCAGCGGCGGCATTAGATAACATCAAATCTGCAGTGGGACATACATTTTCATAATACACACAACTTATGCAACTTGTAAATCACCAAGAATAGCCCTTCAATCAACAGACCATGTGGTTACAGAGATCACCAAAATGACGGAGGAAGCAATTTAAGAAGTTCTTTTGCGGTAGCATGAAGATTTGTAAGGTTTTATGATAGCTGCATCTCAACTATCATTTTTATTTTGCATTTAGATATTTTTTTAAAGGAGAACATAGCTTTTCATAAGATTTTTGCGTTTTGTTTGCTCCACCTTCTCCTTTCTCCACCTGTATTCAATTTTGCAAGTCTAACCTAAAGTGATTCAAAATCGATACTCAGACACTGGGGGAAAAAAGCTGAAGACAGAACTGCCCGGCACAGCCACAGGCCTGTCCAAATTGGACAAATAACTGCAGGGGCAATTGAGCAAAAGACAAAATGTTAAGAACAATTTTAGAGGAAAAAAAAAAGACCATCACAGTTACAATGCTCTTCACATTCCGATCCTGCACTGAATCATGCCTATAAAATCATACATTCATATTATTTTTTTCCTTTTATTTCCCGTTATCTGGTGTTTGGTACAGCAATAAGCACTGAAGTCCGCAAAAGTAGCATTTTTAGTTCTGCACCACAGAGGCTGAGGGATTGGCAAGGGAATAGAAGTCATTGCAGAGGGAATGGTCGGCTCCGCATCAAAGCACACAGCTATTCCCATAATTCTCCCTGAGCGCGTTAGAACCTCGGAGAACAGGCACTTCGAGGAGCGTTCGGGCAGGCTCTCAAATTCGCTTCTCGAATATTTTGCTTGACTCATTATCTAACTTTTTCTATTTATGTTAATGATCATTTCAGTCTATAATAAGTCAGTGCTTTTCCGCAGTTGGCAATGAACATAAAGAAATCGATGTCATCGATCTGATTGAGCATTTGCTTCCAACCTGGTAATAATAATAATAGTAATAATAATAGATAAGGGTTCTTGCACACATTAATTTAATTTAATCTTATTTCATTTTGTTATTGCTGTTGTTATTATTGTTATTATTATTATTATTGACTTCCAAAACGGATCTTATTGCGATTTTATTTTACTTTGCCTTTATTTTGTATAATTTTTAACATGTTATGAACATGCAAGAAAGTGATATATTACTTGTTTATTTATTCATTCATTCATGGTTTAAATAAGTGGCTTGAATCTGTTCATACTTTAAAACAGTATCATAACAATTCCTTTTGAAACGGACACAAAACCTTTCTATAAACAGTAATTGAGGAAAAATGTTATTGCAACTCGCCTCTGTCCTCTGACGACGAGGCTGTATAATATGCATCCCGATTTCATTCAAACTAAAAGCGCATTAGCAAAAACCATGTCTGTCTTGCGCTCTCCGAGTTCCTTTTACATATTCAACAGGATGTCAGATTCATATGAAATTAGTGACACACCTCAATGCTAAGGATGTTTTCGGATATTCGTATTGGCAATAATGAACAGGAACGAGGGATAAGGAATATGGAGAGGGAGAGAAACCAAAAAAAAAAAAAAAATGACAAAAAGAAGAGGAAAGGTGACATAAGAGCAATGAATAGTCAACAATAGTCAATTAGGACAAACAAACAACCAAAAGGATAGACAGATAGATTCACAGATAAATACAACATTGGAAAAAGGATAAACATCACGATAGATAGATAGAACTATAGCAGGACAGAATGATAAAGAGCTACATAGATAAATAGACGGATAGATAGAAAGAGCGGTAGATAAGCAGAGACAGATAGACATGTAGATAGATAGATAAATAGATAGATAGATAGATAGATAGATAGATAGATAGATAGATAGATAGATAGATAGA
>JBCEWB010169918.1:0-10236 GCA_039654565.1 Peronia peronii | reverse complement strand
ATCTATCTATCTATCTATCTATCTATCTATCTATCTGTCTGTCTGTCTGTCTGTCTGTCTGTCTGTCTGTCTGTCTGACTGTCTGTCCATTTGAATGTCTATCTGTCTGGCTTATTGTCAGTCCGTCTGTCTGTTCCGAGAGCGTTTTCCGTTTTCATTATGATGGCCTGAAAACACCACAGGCATACTATAAACTGACTGCGATGTGTGTTTTGTTTTATTGCGATTTCTTTTATGCACCAATGGAAAAACACACACACAAGAATGCCCCCCCCCCACCCCGAAAAAAAAAGACTGAAAGACACGTCATGGAACAGTTAAATTCTACCTATAACTCTTTCACAGTTACCAGAATGAGTGGTAACAAGTCTTCTTTTTGTCACACTCGGAATCAAAAGTTTGAAGCTGGAATCTTAACTGTCCTGACACTTCGTGTTTGGGAAAGACACTTTACATACATTTCCTGACTAGACTCGGGTTAAAATGGGTACTCTGCTATAGACAAAGAATATTATTGTTAGAACAATGAGGATTTGAGCGTTTACCAAACAGCCATCTTGAAGTATGTATTTGTTTCTAAGGAAGCTGTGAACGTGTGTAAGTTCTCCATTAGGTCTGACGAGGTAATAATAGACTGTAAAACCCTTAAAACTTGTATTGTGAGATTTTTAACTGCTAAGAGTTCTCTAACATACGCAGTGTACCCACGCCATCCACGAAATATCTCCCCGCTATCCGACAAGACTAGATCTCCAACGTCTCTACCCAAAAATGCCATGGAACGTTTCAAGAAATGTAAGTTCAAATCTTTTCCACGTCCCCTCCAAGACTACGGCTACGGTCTATTTACGTCTTTCACTCCCCCCCCCCCCCCCTCGGAGGTGGTTATCTCGAAGATATCCTGCAAGATTCGAACCAGCTACTGTTTCATCGAGAGGGAGACTTCAAATCCCTCTAACACGGCATCTCAATTTGTGAAATGATCTTGTTATAATTACAATGTGGTTTCCAATGCCTCGATCTTCTGTTGTGACTTGGAATTGTTTTTCACCAGTCCTATTACTTCCCTTTGCCAGACATAAAGGCTATTGAATAAACACTTCAAGGAAGGAAAAAAAAACTTAGTTGTCTTCTTTTTATTTGAAATATTGATAACAGAAAAATCTGAGAAAATTAGCATTACTAGAAAGAAACAATTCCCTTATACTACAACATTTAAAAAAATGAAGAGGGGGGGGGGGGGGAGGTGCGGGAAGGTATGTTTAAGAGAAGAAGGATACAAAGATAATTTTTTACTTGCATTTTACTGTTGAGCCATCCTTAAGTCTAGCAAAGAAATGTAATTAGGCTGGTGAAAAACAATGGCATGATCCAGGCATCCTGGTCTATTGTTCACATAGTGGAAGACTGTGCATTGTGAACAATAGTACATAATACAAGGTTTCACAAAAACCCCGCGGGGATTTCCGACCGAAAGTAGGGCAGGTGTTTTCTTCTACTCTTATTATTCGGAGGGCATCTAGATCTAGGTTCAATATGTTTTAGAACTATTAAGTCAGCTACTCACAGCGAAGAGTTTTAGTCATAACTTTCCTATCCACCGTAACAGGCTCAAGCCAAGGGGTGAGGCAAACTGGCGGCCGAGGCAAGGCCAAGGTCATGGGTTGCTGGAATTTCCCGGCATATTGGTGAACTCTATTCATACCACACAGATTGATGTTTTGCCATCTAGTTTATTTGTGTAACAGCAATGTCAAACTGGGCAAAGCAGTTTAATAACTTTTGATGCATGTCAGTACTGACAAGGCAAGTTTTGTGCTTTTGTTCACAATGTGATTTCAGCGAACAAGTGGCTGAGCCTCTCACTTAGCGGAGATAACTGAAGTCATCTCCTTAAGTAGAACATAACTCAACCACAGAGTCTGGGCCCAATAGATGGGGTAAGATGTCTGTTCCTCGGCCAAAAACTTTTAATTACATCGCCGGTTCAAAATTAATATCTCACCAGGGGGTGGTGACAATTTGACGATTGGACCTTGCTTTGCTTTTCTTTTTTTTTTTTTAGTAGTTCAACGGTTCTTAACTTCTTGAGTAAGGGAAGTCCCACGCTTAACCCTCTTGGATAAGGGGGAATATACTTTGGAGGTCCCCTGAGTATTTTACCCTCGATAAAGAATCCTTCGCAGTTAAAAATAGGATGAAGAGTAGGTGAAGCCTCCACTATCCGGGCAAAATTTCCAAATTCAAAATCTTTACTTCCTAAAAGTTTTTCTCACCAAACTGGAAATACACTTAAAGCAGAGACAATTCTACTTCTTAAGATTGAAAGGCTATAAGAAAAACAGTAATAATAAAATAATAAAAAATGTAATAAAGAAAAACTAACATATTAGAGTGCACATCGTGATGCGCACGACACATTGAAGAAAGATTTAGTCCTTTCCGCCGCTCTCTACTCTATTCAGAACAGGAGCTGACTAATATGGTTAGCCGAGTCTTTCATCCAGAGTGTTTGTCTAAGTCGACAGCAGACTCGAAATAGGTCAGGCCTTGAATAAAATTAAGAGAACTTTATACTAAGAGAAGTAGTGTGGGAGAGAAAGAAACATAATGGTTGAGAGAGGGTACTAAAGAGAGAGAGAGAGAGAGAGAGAGAGAGACAGTATGAATCAAAGGAAAAGAGCCGGCATTTTCGACCATGAGCATGAGAGAAAGAAAGAGTGAGACAGACACATAGACACATAGAAAAAGAGAGAATGGGTAGAAGGAGGTAGAGAGAGGAGTGTATTTCTATTTCTTCAAAAGGAAGGGAAAGTATAGGAATGAAAGAGGGGGAGAGAGGCGAAGAGGGATGAATGAGAGTATGAACGTGATGGCCAGTCAACATAACTCAACAACAAAAGGGTTAATCCATTCGTCATTCTGTTTCATAATGTGCAAGTTTCCGCCAGTCGTAGTGGAAGTATTGGTTAGGCCTACGAACCAAGATAGCAGATTGCACTGAGAAAGCCTTTGTTGCCCACATGAGAACGCTGGTTTCACTTTATAACAGCAGAGATAACAGTGGATATGGTCTTAGGTGAGGGCAGAAAGTGGTGGGGTTGGGTGAGACCGGAGGTGGGGGGTGAGAGAGGGTGCCAATCCTGAGAGCGATTCTTTGAATGCTTGATTAGGGATTTTTAAAGCTTTGAATTCAGATTCAACATGTTCAAATAGGGGGGAAAAGTGTGATTTTTAAAAAAATATTTTATGTCCGGTTGCCATAACAACCCAGCCATATTCAACGTGAATAAAATTGAAAAACAAACCAAACAAAATTAAACAAAACGAAACAAAAACAAGACGAAAACAAAAACAAACAAAAGAAATAAAATAAAAACAACGGATGCCCATTATTGAAACCCACGCTATTAGAATATGTATTCAAAATTTGAAGTCAGAAGGTTTAGAAATGAAAAGCCGTTGGAAAAAAAGTAATTAAAACATACATTTTGAGAAAATCAGAATTGAATTTTCATATCATTTCTATAGATTCTCCCAGTGGTACCGTTTGGAGGTCTACAGAGCAGAAATTTCTGGCTCCGAAGGCAATTTTTTTCTCACATCGCAAGAGCATGAGATAACTTCCTGCCGGAGGTTGAAAAGCGAAATGTATAGGCTACCGTACATCACAAAAGGTTTAAAAACACGATTTTGATATTTTGACCCCAAAAGCTCATCTTCAGACAACCGCACCGGTGTTCCTCTCTCTCCATATTTAGAAATAGGTCGTTGGATATTCCAGTGGTTGTTTATTCTCCATCTGGAAAAAGTCAGTATTTCATGGATCATGACTCAGAGCTCATTATTGCAATAACAATAATTACCAAGACAAAAAGAAAAATAATAAAGCGACTGTTCAAGCATTGCAACTAAAAGTTTTCGATATTTTGGTTGATTGTTTATACTCTCATCCACATTCACCATAGGGTATAAAATCTCTCGGAAGATGGACATTCACAAAGGGCCTATTTACACCGATAACAAATCATAAGAAATATATTCACTCACAACAGATTGTCGCATGAAAATGCATCCTAAATTCGATCAAATGGAGAAAAATAATTTTAGTTACAGCATGAGTCAGTGTATTTCTGAGCTGATGAATTTATGACAAATTTATTGAATGCGGTATGATGACTTTCCCCAACGCTTTCTGACATACATGTATTATATACTAATAGCAAATGAAAAAAACAAAAAAAGCATTTTGCCCTGCTTTTTTCCCAGTTTAGGCTGATAACAGTTTGTTTGATTTTCGAAAAAAAAACAACAACATAGTTTAGAAATTAATGTACATTTTGTCTTCAAAAGAAAGAGAATTCGATGCTAGTACTGATACTTATTCCATTTCCTTTAAGCAAGATGCCTACTTGGATTTGAAGGCTGATTTTACATAATTTGTTGTGAACATGATACTCAAGCAGTCACCAAAAGCGAAAAGCGCCTAATGACATCTATTTGGGCCTGTATCGAGTCAAGGGTATTGTCTCGAGATAAGCTCACGTATGAGACAATGCACTTCTTGTCACAGACACCACAGATGGTAGTCATCACTTCCTTTGTTTCCACAGTGTGAGATGTCAGGTGATGAAAGTTACTAGGCACTTTTGTTGACATTGTGGGAACACACATTACTGTGAACAAGCAAATACATTAGGGCTCAGCATTCTACTGCAAAAAGTTGCACAAACAATAACGAGCCTTTTTTTGTTTGTTTTTTTCTTCAGCCAGCAGAGTTACTTTCCTCTACCAATACAAGCGGTGTATTAAGACAAGCACTGTACTTAAGCGCCTGTTATCTGACATATGTGTAACAAAAAATAGCAATTTTTCCTGCACCAGAGTGTCAAGAGGTTCTTGTTTACAATCGTATTTCAGTTTCCACGTGGCCAAGTGCCCAGTCCGGTGAAGGTTAATCTATGGCAATCCAGGCAAATTCATACGTATTGTCTTTCAGAAACATATACCTAGGATCGTTGTGAGATACATTTACCGACAAAATAGCTTGATTATAGCTCAAGAGAATTATAATACCATTGTACTCATCAAATGGCTTATGCAATAAACGGATAATATCGACCGTTTAAACTACACAAACGATAATCAATACCCATATACTATACATTTGAATAGTAACAACACAGGCCGGGAACATCTCACTACAAACTATCATCGCTAGCCCATTATCGACACGCCACTGTTTTCCCCTCGACAGCAAACTCGGGCTGTAAATAAATAATTCATAGGTGTGAAATGTCAATTGCCGCATAAAAGAACCTGGCCTAAACGAAAATTTCAGTAAAGAAGTGGTCTGACATTTTGAGTTAACTTCTTTTCTGACTCCACACTTATGCATGAACGCTGCTGGTTTGAATTACATCAGTGTATTGTTCGGTGTTCCAAATTAACAGCATTTAATTTAATTGTATTGTTTAAAATATAATTAAGAAAAACAAAGTTCTTTTTTAAATTAGTCTTGCCAAAAATGCTATGATGGTTTATGGTTATTTCCTCACGTTCCCATGCATATCTAAAGTCAGAATCTGCCGGGCTTTGATATCGAGCTATCTGTGATCTATGAGAACTTAAGACTAAATTGGCCGCTAAGCCTAACTGCACTCTAAACAGCTGTCTGTGAAAGGCACTATGACAGTCACAAACCTACAGCTGAATCCTTCTATCAAAGTAGAGTCAACAGGCCGATCCGCCTAAAGCTTCAGTCATGATATTTTACACAGCATGAATGAATTTCTAGATAGCACACAACACAGTAACAAAGTAGGCAACTTATGTTACAATTTAAGTCCAAGCTGTCATTTCCGGAGCTTGAATTAATATAGTTGTGGAAACATGAATATTTTAGCAGTTTCTGCTGAGATCTCAAAGGTTAAGTCACATTCGCTTCTCGCTGCAGCGGTGAATTTCCTGTACGATTTCCAAGGCTTTTTTCGCTTCTTCCTTAGTGGACTCAAGCGATTTGATAATAATGCAACTAGATCTAATTGTGCTGAATCTCTGCAAACTTCAGAAACAATCCTTTTCCCATGCAAAAATAATAACATGTTGTTTTGATTCTTGGAGGACAAAAGGGCTAGAACAAAAGATCATCTCTTGGTCCGAAGCACAGAACACACCAGACATTGGTATATATGGTGTTCCCCCTCCTTCCTCCTCCCTCTCCAACCCCTTCTAAACGTACCCACACTCTCGTCATGACATTAAACCAAAGGTTAACATTTGATATTTGGAAGAAATGATACATGTATATGCAGCATTATGAGCTCATTTTGGGGAGAAACCACTGTATTATTTTACCAGTGTCTTATGCATTCCTTAGTATTATTTCTATGATATTACTTACATTCATTTTAAGATTCGTCCAGAATAAATCCCAGTTCCACGTAGAGCATCAGCTCTATCAGGCAGCCAGCTTGCTAGCACGGCGGCTTAAAATCTGGACTGAAGCACGATAGCACTTAGATTATACTCGCTCAAGTACGTTCATGGCTGGCGTGTTTCTCAACTTGTGTTATCTGGAGAGTTACCTTATGGCACAGGCTGTGCATAACCGATCATGATTACTGGTCAAACGGTCACAGTGCCATAATCGATTACTCGTTTATGAATCCTGGACCTTGAATGCAGACATTGAAAGAATACAAGTCTTGGAAATAGATATTATCCGAAACCACTTGGCACACCTATCATGATCTGATCACAAACGAGGAAGTAAAAAACGATCCAAAATGCAATCGGACCATACAAAGACCTACTTACATTAGTGAAACAACGCAAGCCTAACTGGCATGGACACGTCACATGTTCATCAAGCCTTGCTAAGACGATCATGCAGGGCGCAGTCCAAGGAGGGAGAAGAAAAGACAGACAGAGGAAGAGATGGGATGACGACATCAGAGACTAGACAGGCCTGGGACTGCGAGACACCCTGAGAAGGTCAGAGAACAGGGAGGAGTGGAGACGTTTGGTGAAAAAATCATCTGTGCCGTCCTTACGAGCAGCATGTTTTTAGGGATAGGTGAAGGTGAAGGTGGATAACCCAACGTCTTGTCACTGACCGGGCGTGGTAAAAGCAGCCACAACCTAATGCTTGTTCACACGAGAGCTATTTTAAGCTTTGATTATAAGCGGCTGGATGTTATATGCGAGTTCTAAACAAAGATATGTCTCTTTACAAACGTTTATTGATGGTCACGCGCAAACCGATATTTTCTCCGCCTCTTGGCACTGTTTCTGCAACGGTCGGCCGAAAGTGTCGTCCGTGCAAACATTTTCTGTCGCCGATCTTTGATCTTGTTCAACTAGAATGTGAAATGAACTGCACTCTCGAAATCAGCATGTCAAACTATAGAACTTCTCCGCGTTGGCGCGCTTGGCACGGCAGAAAGTCCGGAACTTCAGACGCGCCGTCTGCGCTTTTTTTCGCGGCATTTCTTCTTTGTCCAATTTCAGTATGGCTGCAACAGAAAAGGCAGAACTCTGTATCTATCCCCCTCCTCCTCCCACCCCCTCCCCATACACATACACGCCATGGTTCTGATATTGGCCACAAAGCTCCCTCGTTTGCACGCTCTCTCTCTCTCTCTCTCTCTCTCTCTGAGATCTCGACTAATGAAGTGATTGCAAATGTCTTCTCCGCGTAGGCGCGATCGCAATTAAAATAATTTAAGACTCAAACGTCTAGGATGTTTAGTCCTTAAGTCCATTTTGAGAGAACTTATCTCGAAAAGTGTTTGTTTGTTTTGATTATTTGTTTGCTTTGTTATTTTCGTATTTTTTTTTTCAGATTAGAACCTGTTTTTTTTTGTTTTTGTTTTGTTTCGTTTTTGTTGTTGTTGTTGTTGTTTATTATGCTATTCTACTTTAAGTTCACATCTGATGGTATTTAAATACTCGGCCCTTTAATTTTGATTGTTAGTCTTATCACCAATTTTTACATTCTTTGTTGTTGTTGTTGTTGTTGTTGTTGGAACGGATTAATGGCATTCCAATCAATTTCAATGGGGAAAACTGATTTGACATACGAGCAAAAATCGGTCACGAAACGAATTAATGCCGTAAATCAAAATACCACTGCACTGTACTGAGTTTCACAAGAAAAGTAAAACGATGGTCTCCTTTCGTGCCAGAAATGTGATTTCATTCACAGTAAATCAAACAAGAATGATTTCATGTTATGAGACGAAGGAACAAAACAAACAAACAAACAAACAAACAAAAAACTCACCAAACTACACACACATCATACTCATAAACACATGCAAAAACTCGCTAATACTAAAGGCACGCCTACTTACAGAACATAATAATATATTCTAGTAACAAATCCCAGACAGGACTTGAATAAAGTAACTGGAGAAACATTTCTACAGCTTAAAACAAATTTCACGAATTGATACAAAATAACCAACTTCATGTCGGTCATTCCTTTGTCTTTCACTGGGTGATCATGGATGAGCCCTCGTCAAACAGCACGCCAGCTTTGTGTCATACATTATGAATGCACTTGGAAAATTAATCCACACTAGTTTCGCAGACAATCCGTCACCAAACATCCTCAGTATGGGACAGCCCATAGAATGCAATGAGACATCGCGATTAGATGGCCAGCGAGGATTTGGTTATTGATCAAATGAGCTCGATTCCTGAGTGCCCGAAGACAATCGCAAACTGGAGTTTGGAAGCTTTTTTGTTCCTGCATCGTTTCGTCTCTGCATCGTTTCGTTTTGAACTGACTCTAGCTGCTCTAGCTAACAGCCAATGGGAAATATTATGACACTGAGATAATCGTAGAGAAGTGTATGAATAAAAGAAGATCGTTGTGCCCAGCCTTATTATTTTCCTTTGCCAAAATAAAACAAGTGTTGAACAAGCAGTGTATAGAGAGAAATATCACGTTTGTATCTTTTGCTCGAAACATATACAAGGACGAGGCGCGGGGTGATAAGTTTTCAGAAGACATGACGTAAAGGGGTATTTTCCTCTTTACACTGATTGCTTAACACCTCTTTCGTCTGTCAAAGGGAAGTAATAGGGCTGGACACAATGATCTCCCATTCAGATAGATTAGCAATCTGTGCATTGTCCAACAGAAAACAACAACAACAACAACAACAACAACAACAACAACAACAACAGTCGCAACAACAACAACATCAACAACAACAACAACAAAATTTACAAAACTTGGTATTTGCAATCGTCCGAAGGGAATGATTCCACATGCCTCTATTAAAAAAAATTGCCCAGTGGCACATGGGTGAATAATTCATGGCTACTGTCACTGCCTGTCCTTGGGACTCATCCAAATAAACGAAAATATCATGGCGATTCTTCTTTTGGGGAGTAATTTTTCAACATTTCGATAGACCTTTTATTCTGATCTATAAAAGCTACCGAGTCAAGCCATGCTCAAAATACTTTTTTTTTTCAGTGACTCAACGGTCTCCAGGTATCTTGGGTAAGGAAATCTGATGCCTAGCCGTTTCGGATAGGGCCAAATATATTTTGGAGGTCTCACTAGTACGTCACGCCAGTTAAAAAAAAAAAGCCTAACAAATAGCATAATTTAGTATAGTAAAATCAAACTCATTCCACGTGATCTCAAAGTACTAACTGCCATATAAATTCTATCCATCTCACAAAGACGCATGTCATATAATTACATACGCCTCTGGGTGAGCTAAAAAGAAATTTGAGAAGTAGTTGTTCCATTTCCACAAAAGGGCTTATCTGACTGTGAGAATGAGACCAAGCTAATATCATGCTGCTTTTGGAGAATCTAATGGAGGTTCTTGTTGAGACACCGTACTACTCGCTTATACCAGACACAATGGGTGTTTAAAAAGCACAACAAAAGAGGAAAACTCGCTTTGCGCTATTTGCTTGAAACATACATCGTCAACATGTCGGAAAAGGAATGTCAGGAAAACGTTTTCTTTTTCTTCTTTGTTTTTGTCTTTCTTTTGTTTTGTTTTTGTTTAATTTTATTTTTTGTTTTATCTTGTTTTGTTAAAATGCTTGTCTAATACCCCTTGTGTATAGTAAAGGGAAAGTAACAAGGCCGGTCAATAACAATCGCCACAAAAAAAGCTATGGTAAAATGTGTTATAATTATATTGCCCCTTCGTGAGATTACTAAATGATAAATTTCATTATAAAAACCCTGGTTCGCAA
>JBCEWB010169907.1:0-10236 GCA_039654565.1 Peronia peronii | reverse complement strand
ATTTACGGTCGTAGATCAATTCATGGGCTTAGCACATTTTGGGCAGTGATTACAAATATTCATACAATGAATTAGTGTAAATGGGCTCATCAGCACTGCCTTTTTCTTCCTCCATGGAGAGGACGGTTTTGGGCTTGGCCTCAATTGGCCGTCTCCCCCGCATCTTGTCGAATGTCGCCAAACGTACCATAAGGTATGCCAAATGCCTTACTAGCTCCTAGGATGGTAATCTGGCCAGACTAAATTAGTTCAATCCCCCTGTTCAGTGTTTCCTGAGTGTACTTTTTTTCATGATTCATTTTGCAAGCTGAAATACACACACACACACAAAAAGACAGATAAACAAAATGATAAAATAAATATACTATACATACCCTGACACTTTAAGAAAGAAAAAAAAAGACATGCAATTACATGTAATTAGAAAGATGGGTTAATAAATGATAAAACGTTATATTTCATATACTGACATTTGACAGAAAGGAAAAAAAGAGCAAGGTAGAACATTCAAAAATGTTTAAACAAAAGCACCTCGACTCCACTCTCACATACATTCAATCAATGGGTTAATGAAAAAAAAAATAGTGATGAAAATGGTCCTGTTTAGTGTTTCCTGTGTCACGTGTGTATTTTTGATTGACATTTTGCAAGGTTTAAAAAAAGTAAGCAATATGATGAAATAAATACCCCATACATTGATACTTAAGGATAAAAAAAAGGTAGAGTAAAAACTGCAAAACCTTTAAATTAAAATATCTATTCTTACACATATTCCATTATTGTTAAACATTTTCTTCAAAAATGTTCTGAATTCATTCAAAGATAAACTGTCAAGAGCCAAATATGGCCATTCACGTCCACACTTCAGATGGAGTGACCCGTGACCCGACACTATTTTGTTTTTGCGGGTCTTTGTGTCACCCACTTCATTCTGGCAAATGGGATAGGACATGGTTAAACCCGCCTTCTCACAACTTCATTCTTCCTCTTCCAACCAATCAAACATAAAAATGGGGGCGATAGGGCACAGAACAGTCTGTCACTCTTCCTAACTTTACAATGACTTGATGTAAGCAATTGTCTTACCTGAGGCAGATATTATCGAGCACTGTTGATATTCACAGAATCTCACGTCTAAAGAAAGTAGCAGACGAAAGGACGCATCAGCGACGCAAAACTGTTAAAATCGGCCGATATTGGTTCAAACTGGTGCAATTAGACACAGCGCACATAAGCAATGCAAAGCAGAAGGAGAATACCTTAGTTGTGCCTGGAAATTAATATACACAGTAATGTCAAAATGAAATATGACTGTTGTTAAAAAGCAAGTGAAAATACATGTAGTACATTGTTCTAAAATTTTAAGTAGAGCATTGAAAAAGAAAACAGAGCATAAATCAAAACAAAGCAATTCACTCTCAGTATATAACACTTTTTAAAGGTATGGGTAGGTACACAGACATATTTTATGTGAGACAGAGGGACTGATAAAAGTACAAGACAGGGAGCGGGCATTTTAAAAGACAATGTAAACGTATGTGGGGAAAAAAAAAAAAGGCATAGATCTACTAATAATTAATATACTAATATAAAAATGCTTTCCATCAATGAATACAAGCAAAAATATACTGGTAACAAAGAATATTCGAGTTAAACAAAGACAAAATGAATCAAATGTATCAGCATTTTGTTTGATTAAGATTAGCAAATTAACAATACATTACAATTCAAAAGAAATTTTGTTTGCTCCCTGTCCCTTCCCCAAAGATACTGAGTTACACCAAGATACTTTAGGGTTGCTCCTGGCTTTAGATGTTTCATTTTTGTATGGGTCAGGCAATCATCTTCATTAAAGTGAACACTGTACATCCTGTCATAGTCTTTTGAATACCAAAGCTTCTGTATGGTGACTGATCAAACAGACAGGCCCATTTCTCTGCTAACTCTGGCTTTTTCTTTCCAAGAAAATCTGAGGATGAAAGATGAAAAGGTTAACATTAATAATATCGAAAAGTAGAAAATGAATGTATGGCATCCAACTTCATCTCTAATTTGTTTAGGAAAAGGGAGGTGGGGTTGGGGGGGGGGGGGAAATTATGTCAGCAATTCAGCAGAGAACGAGGGATTATAGACAGTGTGTTGAGCTTTTATCAGTTGTATTTGATTGGAAACTTATAGCTATTCTATCAGAGAGTGGCTATTAATGGGACATCAAAGTGAATAGAACTCAAACAAATTCCAAGTGACTATACAAGGGAAAATACTTGATGCCCGACCACCTGCTGGCCGCATAATTTATAGCCAGACCTGGCCTGATGTCTTAATAAATCCTAAGATTTTTTTTTTTTGTAGAATAAATTCACTTCTTACGAGGTCTGTGTCAGAATAAAGTTTCCCTCTTCTATAAATTTAAAAGTACGCAACCTACAGCCATCAAATTTTGTAATGTAATGATGTAATATCTAAGAAATCTCGATGCCAAATTTCAAGTGCTTTGATGAATCTGTCATAAAGTTGTGACATGTCACTTTTGATGTGCTTGTGCACTTTGTCCAAGGTAAATCTGAGGAAAATGGCAAATTTCTCATGCTACGATGTCCAAGTTGTGATCAAATTTTCAACTCTTCTCGGCAAGTCTGCTGTGGAAACACATGGTGATCTTTGTCAAGTTATGGGAAATAGTGCCCCATCAATTCAAACAGTAAGAAAATGGATCAGGGAGGTTGAAGGTGGAAGGTCTGACATGAGAGATGAAGAGCACACTGGGAGGCCCCCTGTTGTCATTTGTGGCGACAGTGTTGCGAGAACAAAAGCTGTTGTGGAGGAAGATGCGAGAAGAACATGCAGAGAAATAAGTGAATTAGTTGGTCTGTCCAGTGCAACAGTTCACTGAATATTGACGAACAATCTTGGCGAGAAAAAAGTCTTTGCAAAGTGAGTGCCCCACTTGTTGACACCTGAGTAGAAACAAGCCGTGTTCAAGTGTCTCGGCACTTTTTGACCCCTATTGAGCAAGAGGGTTTACAGTTTCTCAGTAAAATCGTCACTGAAGATGAAACTTGGGTGTACTCATTTGATCCTGAGTTGAAAAACAGTCAGTTCAGTGGCTTGATTTGGATGCGCCGAGGCCACAGAAAGCCTGCAGAAAACAAGGAGAGAGAAAGGTGATGTACATTATTTTTTTTTTGACATGAGTGGCATCATACTGGGCTGGCCAGTCCCACCTGGTGTAACTGTCAATGGTGACTACTACAGGTTCGTCCTAAAAGACAAACTGAGACCAGCAATATGAAAAAAAAGACCCGCCTTGCTCGAAGAAGGCGTTATCCTGCACCACGACAATGTGCCTGTTTACAAGTCCAGAGTTGTGAACAAGCTTCTTGATGGCTACTCGTGGGAATTATTGGACACCTGCCCTACTCACCCGATCTTGCCCCATGCGACTTCTACTTCTTCCTCAAGGTGGAAGAAATGCTGTGAGGTTGTTGATTTGAGGATGAGGACCAGATTCAAGAGGCTATGAGAAAAGGACTAATGACCTTGGACAAGCGGTCACTGGTCACTGTCTTTGACTGCTGGGTACATCGAATAGAGAAATGTCTGAAACTTGATGGTTCTTATGTTGAATAGGTATTTGAATAAACTTTCAGTTGATGCCAAAAATAAGGGTATTTAATTATAATTCTATGTGAGGACAGCATGACAGGGAAACTTTATTCTGACACAGACCTCATATGTTTAGGTAAACAAAAAGTTGCTATGTTTATCTCGGGGAAAAAGAATCGGTGTTATTGTTATTGTTCATAAACAATTATGAATATAAGAGTTTAGAAACCATCAAAAGTTCAGCATTAAAATAAGTTGTACATGTATGTTAAGGGGGTAAGCTGGTGAACATTTCAGATTTGTTATTTCACCAGACTAAGAAAAGAAACTTTGACATGTTGTGTATGACTGGGAAAGATGTTTTTCACTTTCAAATTTTTAAAAAAATGATGGTTTCCATGAAACGGTGGCCATCTTGGAAATAAACACTAATCGTAGAGTCTTAAAATTTCAAAAACTACTTTATCTACAGGGTCATTTATGGTGTCAAAAACTTAGTTTAGGGTCATATTGGGGCAATACGCTGGTTAGTTTTGTCCTTTTTACACTTATCTTTATTTATATAA
Source organism: Peronia peronii (assembly GCA_039654565.1). NCBI lineage: Eukaryota > Metazoa > Mollusca > Gastropoda > Systellommatophora > Onchidiidae > Peronia > Peronia peronii. The sequence goes on along the minus strand of JBCEWB010169907.1, from coordinate 6,064 downwards.
AATTTTAAAAAATTGACACTCAGTGCTAACTAATAAGATACAGTTGTAAAACAAAAAAAATTGTCAAAATTTTTTACTACTGAAATCAGCCATACCAAATAGATTGCCCAGATTAATAATCAGAAAATGTGTGTGCCAAATGTGAGCCCTTAGAGTGTATACTTTTTGAGATTTTAAGATTTAAAAAAAAAAAATTAAAAGTCTTAAAATCTCAAAAAGTATACACTCTATAGGGCTCAATGAAAAGAAATGAAAATGAAAACAAATACTGGCTGTGACACTGGATCTTTCATTAAAAGCAACGACTTGCAGCCTAATATTGTCCTCATGATTTGTCCTCTAGAGGAAAATATCTAATCTGCTGAAATTTCAGTCCAATCAATTATAGATCTCGGCCAGCTCATGCAGATACACTAACTAGATTAGATCTAGACCCCATTTAAGCTGGGATTAGTTTGTTAAGCCAGAATCCAACAACCAGAATCACCCTCACTGTTGTCAGTCTGTCCTGTGAGTCTTGCCTAAAATTTAACAGCCCAAAAGTAACATTTTATTCTTAACCAAACATAAATAACAAAACCAAAAAATATATGCTGAACCATGGTGAGACAACAACAACAACAACAAAACTGACGAAAGAGACGCAGATCTAGAATCTGACTACATATAACTTGGTTATCGATAACGGGTCGAAAAAATGTCCCTCATCAATTATTAGCTGTTGTATGAAATCAAAAGGCATGAGAGAGTTAAAAGTTAAGTAAGACTTACCTTCAGTATTTCCAACAACAAATGAAGTGAGCAACATAGTTCAGGAGTTGAAACGAAATTTATTCCAATCAAAACAGAAGACACGGTGTGAAATCAGCTCTGCCGGACAAAACGACAGCATGGGCTACGGGGTTCGCCACGGCTAGATCAAGGTGAAGTTGTTGGCCTCCAATTGAAAAGAACTCACCTCGGATGTCTGGCTTGTACTTTTGTTCGCTTCGACATAGCCCCATCTTTTTCTCTTCCCTCCTTCCTCCTACTGCACGCCTAGCGCAGCATTTTTCTTAAGTGGACAATCTGGTGTCACGTTATACTTATACAGTGGGTCTCCACCTAAGAATCCATTACCTAAGATTGTCTGTTTGTGTTGGGATTTAACGGCACATCAGCATGATCATGGCAATATTGTGCCACACACGGTGAGGTATGTTTAACGTCAAAAAAGGCTGATCAAGTATATATTAAGTACAATACAATATAGACGATGCATTTACAATTTGTAAAAGGAATATCAAAACGCGTGTCTAAATTTGGACAATGAAATACATGTAATATATAGTGACACTAACAAAGGATGGATATAAGTAAATATGTTGCTTCCTGTAGAGGACTTTGGTTGAGGCCACAGCATGTATTCTCCAGGACAGAGAATGAGCAGGTACCGACACCTTTGTGGTCCTTGGATCCGTCTGTGAAAAAATACCCGCAGTCGGGGTGATCAGAGATCACCCTTGCAAACATTCACTCAAAGACCCCCTTGGGAATGTTTCGTTGTTTCCGCCACTAGATCAAAGATCACGCATGGTCTTTGGATCCGCCACAATGGGATGCTTGGAAATAGGTTAAATCTCACCTCACCCCATCCAATCCCAGCCCCTGCTAACGAAGACTGAAATCAGAGCTTGGTCTGTCTAAGAACCCACTTCTGCTACAAAACATAATTTCTTCTCTAAAATTTATTTCTCTAAGAACCCACTCCCAAATAAAAAATCCGTCTAAGAGCCAGGTGTCAGGCTGGGACATGCGAGTACTGATGGTGTAATTTCACATCAGATTTTCCACGTACAATGCTAGATGTGTATTAAAATGGCGACTGGGGTGGAGGAAACAGGTTGACGAGGAGTGGAATGGTTGATGCACAACTGCATAATCAGGCCACATGTGGATTAACCTGTAAGCATTTTTTGTTTGACAACACGTGGACAGAATCCCTGATTGACTCGTGTATAAATAGGAATGTTTAATCTCTTGACTGGTCAGTTGTTTTCCAACTTCGATTAGCCTGGTAAATTTAAACACTTGAGTCAATAGTAGGGTAAGATAGCAGTAAGTTTTTCATTCAACAATAATACTGTCACGTGAAAAGTCATTCGAAGTCTAATAGCAGAGCATTATTGATGAAATTATACATTAAGAAAGGTCATTGTTAGATCTAATTACAACAAACACACAGAACTGTTCTTATTCACACCGATAAATCTTTAACTGACGGTAAAGATCAACTATTCTAATAGTCAAGACAGTCTATGGTCAGACAGGTTGAGTAACTTTTCAAACTGCGTTAGAGCCTGTCCGCCTAAAAGCCTGCTTTTTGTGTCTCCCAGCGACCGGGCTCTTAGGTGGAGAACACTGTACCATGATTGCTTGCATCGTAAATAAGAATAGCCACTTTAAATTATTCAGTAAAAAGAAGACTGATATCATTGACCACAATGACACTAAGTACAACAGAAGTCCTGTGCGTCTTCCATTTCATGCTGTCTGCCTGATTTTGACCCTAAACCTTGCATCAAAATCACTGGTAATGTTCTCTGAGGTCTACATCTAATGATGATAAAATACTGTAATTTAAGCTTATTGAACTCATAATCCAAAGGTTTTGGTATGTTCTGATTTCTACAATCACCTTAATGCTTCCATTGAGGCAAAAATAGCAAAAGACTGACTTTTTAGGTAGATGTTGATAGAACTATACAATCTAAGCCTTTGCATGGTGCAGGCTACTGGTCCGACATGTTTGACACAAAGAGAACATTCAATTTCATAGTAACGAAATGTAAAATACTGCGGTACAACAACTGTTTTCAAATTCCCATGTGACAATAGATTCTTTTCAAACCTACGGGGCTTTCCGTAGGTCCTTCTTTTTTGCTGAAGGGCTCTGCATTACGTCAGGCATATGACTATTTGGCTTTGACATTAAACAACAGAATAGACACCCGAGAAATCACTTGGTTTCCCCTAAACTAATTCTACTTTTTAAATGCTCCTTCAGAAATTAAAATGTCGACAAGTTGTAGACAAAGAAATTTACTATTGATCCTGGAAAGACAGAAATATGTATCAAATTCAGTTCCTGGATAAGACTTATGTGCTCTTGGGGCTGTTGTTATATACCCCCTATGCTTGTGAAACATGGACTCTGACAAACTGACCTTGAGAGAAAGATTCAGGCTTAAAAATGAGATGCAAAATCCGTGCATTCCATACAAAGACCACACTTATCAACTTGAAGATCAGACTAGACTAGAATAAATCAGGCAAGTCTTGGCCATATGAAGACCTGTTGCTACAGGAAGAAAAAAGAATGGCATGGTCATACAATTATCAAGATCAATAGGATTGACCAAAACCATTCTACAAAGAACAGCTGAGGAGGCAGAGGGAGAGGAAGAAACTAGACGGGAGAACAACATCAGAATGGATTGTTCCCACATTTAGCAAGTGTCTGATAGCTGAGACTAGGGAGAGTGTCTGAACCACTAGAGGGCCCCAATAGTCTCCATGAGGCCTGGACACAGAATCTTTAATTTCTATGCTTTATCTAAATCTGGAGTCTATGTTTCTGCAATCATTGGAATTGCACAAAGTTTACATCAAAGCCCTATACTAAATGCTACATTTTTTGTCACATTTTCAGAATACAGTATACAGGCTTGTTCTAGTCTCTAGTAAGATTACTGAAACTATTGCACTAAGAGCAACTTTATCCACATAATGATAAATGGAAAATAAATTTAGATCTAGATGATAGAAATGATGCTCTCACTGACTGGAATCGGGGGACTGTCAGTCATTCAAAGTCTCCGTCATTCATGGAATTCTCCTAGATCTTCACATTAAACATTGCAAAGCTTCTATTTTTAATTTTTAGCTAGGATTTTCTTCAAAATAACAACCTTCTAATAAGACTGCGGAATTTTTTTTTCTTCTATCCTAAGAATGTAATGTAATTATCATGGCTGTAAGTGACTGCCCTGTTTTCGGTGCAAAAATTTTTGTGGGCAGAAAATTGGAATTTGGAAATTTTGCACGGACAGCACTGTCTCTGCCTACTCTTCATTCAATTTTTAATTGCTAAGGATTCTTTAATATGCATAACGTACACATAGGACTTACAAAACATATTCATCTTATCCGAGAGGGCTAGATGTTGGGCTTCCCTACCCAGGAAGCAAAGGGACTGTTGTCACTGAAAAAATGCAGACTTCAATCATATCCTTTCTATCCCCGATTGGCAGGATCTGTGAGTCGAATAATTGCGACCCATGACGTGAGTTTTTGTATCCTAGAGCAGACATGGCACTACTCATTTTGTTCTGTGGTCCCCCCTTAATCCTACAAAGGCAGTGAATTCATTGGCGGATTGGGCAAATGTGATAACTATACTATTGACTACTGTTAATTAATGTCAATTATAGGTAGATATGTATATTTATTTGTATCCATGCATAAAAAATCTAGATCTATATCGATAATAATATAGCTACATAATGTGCTATGGGGTTTCTAACTCTCACAATCCCCCATGAACCAGTGATCCCAAAGTCGTATCCCTGCATGTGCGAGTCAGTACATTAATACACTTGAATTAGCGATGGGAATCTTCTCCCTCGATAACTGAAAAGTAGTAATCGATATGTGTCATTTTCCACTTTCAGGTTGGGATTTTCATTGTAGAGATAAGCTCGGACACAGGACGACACAAAATACAAATGCTGTACTCCCAGCTTATTTGAACAACCAGAAATAGATCCAGTGGTGGTTTGGTCACACAATTGTTACAATGAGCCATGTTTTCAGCTAGTTAGGCTGCTTCCTTTTGCCAAGTATAAGAGGTGTAGGACAAGCATTGCAAAGAAGAAAAAAATCACTTTTTTTTTCTTGGTATTTGAAACACATGATGCAAAATACTATGAAAAAAATTATCAGTTTTCAAATGGTGACTTTTTCATAATTTTCTGTTCCTTTTTTTTTTTTTAAATAACATGAGAAGGGGTGACTTTTCCCTCTTTACAATTCTTGTGCTAAAGAGGGTAAATAAGAGAAGTAGGCTACAGGAATATATAAAGATAGATCTAGATTAGATCTAGAGGGGGATGCAGTGGCCAGTGGCTCTGTGGTTTGGCGTCTGCTCACGCACAGAGAAAACGGGGCAGGATCGACGCGGGTCCTGCATCGGGGGATGGAAGGACACAAAGAAAGCCCGCATTTTTTCAGTGACTCAACGGTCCCCTGGTTTCCAGTGGGGAGGGAAGCCTGACATCTAGCCTTCTCAGATAAGGGCGAATATATTTCGGAGGTTCCGTGTGTACGTTACGCATGTTAAAGAACCAGTTCAAAATCGATGAAAGAGTAGGCTGCGCGCCGCTATCCTGGCAAAATTTCCAAATTCCAAATTTCTACCCACAAAATTTCTCAGCAAAAATTGGCAACTTCTAAAAGCTGAGATAATCCTACTTTCGGCACTATTGTCTGAGAGCTGTCCCTCCGGCGACCTGGCACATATCGATTACTGTAAAATGAAATAGTACCTATATCGATATTGCGATTATTGCCTCGGCGATATGCACAGCCGAGAGTCCCAGCAGGATAGGGCCAGGGGTTGGTCTAGTTCATTTTACAGTAATCGGTATGTACCGGTCGCCAGAGGGACCGCTCTCAGACAGTAGTGCCCTCCTTTCTTTGGATTGAAAGGCTTAACCGCTTCACTGCTAGCCAATTTTTGCATTGTTTGCAGCCCTGTGCTAAGCACCAATGATACTCATCAGTGTCACCTGCTCAGTCTGCTGCTACCCATCGCGCCTCATGATGGTCACTCAGCCACGCCCAATGTGCACCAACCAACCATGAATAAGACCGAGAGTGAGACAAACAGGCACCCGCCTTCTACCCCTGTCCTCCCCCCTCCCTCCCCCAAAAAACGGCTTTCCATTTCTGCTGCCCTCTGCCTGACAGATCTCATTGTAATGTGACGCAAGTTACATAGCGGCCAGTCATCAGCCAGTGGAAT
>JBCEWB010169896.1:0-10237 GCA_039654565.1 Peronia peronii | reverse complement strand
GGGGGCCCGGGGTTTATAAGTAAGTTCTCTGCTCCCACCTGCAGGCGGTGTAAGCCCACCATCGGTGGGATGTCTCCTATGGAGTGCCATCCTCGACATTCCAGGAGAGACATCTCTTCTCTCTCTGCTTGATGCTGTCTACTGTCCCGTTTTCTTTCCTCTTTTCTTCATGACGTGTAAACGTATCTTACCGTATTTGACACAACATAGCCGTAATCGTGCTGACGTGTCGTTAAACCCCAACACAAACAAACGTTGTTGTTGTTGTTATTGCTGCTGTTGTTCTTTAACTTTCTTTCATTAACTCCGACTGACAGCAAGTTCCAGAGATTTTGGCATGAACAGCAGGCAGACAAACAGACAGATGGACTACATAGATACGCTGAGTGGCAGGATGGCTGGCTGACTGGCTGAGTGGATGGATGGACGAATGGACGGACGGACAGACGAACTGGACATATGGACAGACGCACGGAAGGATGTACTGTACATATAAATAGACAAGTGTAGAGCATATGAACAGACAGGCGAAGAGCAGGCATTTTTTAATTTGTGTGTGTGTGTGTGAGAGAGAGAGAGAGAGATTAGCAATCACAGGACTTCGTCCACTCCAACAATAAACAAACCACTTCAATCATAAGAGACACTTAGAGAATGATATTCCGACTAGTGGAAATGTCGCGGACGTCACCAAGAGGATATATGTGTAAAATAAGATGGTATAATTCCCAAAGACCCTGTGGGGTGCTGTTATTGACTAATATTAATACCTTCAACTTACTTCTCCAAAGCTCACTGTAATTATTGAAAGATGGGTCGCTGAGTATTTTGCTTAAGGTGAGAAGAGCATGTGAAATATATATTAAGCATATATATTATATATATATATATATATATATATATATATAATATATCTGTTACTAAACATTTTATTTCCAATAAGTTCACTATCTCTGTTGGTGGGTCAAGAGATGTTGATTGGTCTTAAATAAAATGACCCTCGAGACTCGAGAGTTTTCGCAGAATTCGCAAGAAGAGATACTCCAGCATGAAGAGGGAAACGCAATAATACTTCTAGGTAATAGACCTATGCTTCACTCGCAGCTAAGCTATGACGAAAACGACAGCTATACGCTTTAATATTATCCCGGAATAAAAACTAGTGAGAAAAAGGGAGAAATAATTACGGTTAAACATACGAAGAAAAGTGAAAAAGAAGGTGGACACAAGGCTAAAAACGATACATCCAATAGAGGGAACATCCACATTTCCTGTCAACAAACGATAAAAATATATCATCATCTGACTCTTTTCCCCTTTAACTTTTTTCCTCTCCGCTCTTCTCTCACTCGCTCTCTCTCTCTCTCTCTCTCTCACACACACACACACACACACACACACAAACAGACACAAAACACAAAGACACTAAGACTTATACACACAAAAGCCAGTGCCATTTCCTGTTTTTTCTTTCTCTCCTTGAAAGAAAATTCATCATAGGTATTCTCCGTCCCCCCCCCCCCTCCCCCCTCAATCGTGAACCTCTCTTAGTGTCCCCTCCCCCAGACTGTATTCCTCATCTCCAGAAAAAAGAAACAGTTTTAATTTACATAATTTAGATGCTAATGCCGAACTCTATGGCCGTGAAATTGACATCGCAGACTCATAAAGAGCACTGGACCAAATTTTGCAAATGAATGAGCTCCATACCAGGATGCATGCCAAGCATAACACATGCTCCGATCAACGTTTAGACATGTATATGTGAATATGTAATTCTTTTCTCTATTGTTTTCATGTTTCCGAGAAAGTGAACATGAAGACCCAGATCACATTTTAATGGGACACCCAAGGATCAAGGATATTACTGTTATTTTAGTTTCAATGGTGTAACGCATAACATAATTCTTATCAGCGATATTCGTGTCCCTTTTAATGATCTTTTTTTTTACGTCCGGCTTCACAATTTATTTAATTGAACGGCGTAAATATTGCAGGTGCCGGAATGCACCCGCATTCCTTGGGAAAATCGGCAGCAAAGAAAATAAACATGGTTGTTTTGAACATTTCCCATGCACAAATATCGTGCAACAGTTCAACACGAATAAACCCAAAAACATTACCAAGGCTGTACTACATGTATATTGCTGTGTCTGTAACTGTTCTCTTCTGCCCTCCCATACTGCCGTTCGTGAAATTACCGATGTTTGATGAGCATGGCCTTTTGCAGTATTGCACTATAACGGCATTTGATATTGGTAAGCCTAAATGCTGTCATTCGATTACCACCCATCAACTGCACATCCGGGCTGGACAGATGCCATAAATATTACACTTGCCCAATAAGTACACACATGTATGATAAAGTTGTAAAAATTAATGGAAATGCACGTGTTCCACAGACATAGCACTCACTATGATGCAGGATCTTTTTTTCTTTTTTTTTTACTTGCTTACGTCAAATCTGCATTTGAATACAGTTAGTGGGCATTTGTCATCCTTTGAAGATGAAATGCTCTAATGGACTTGTGTTGTAATTTTTGCGTTCTCTTTCTCTCTCCTCTCCTCTCACCCTATCTTTGCCGTCTCTCTCTCTCTCTCTCGTGTTCCCTCTCATCTTTCCTTTTCTTTATCACTCTCTTGTTCTGTTTATCTCTTTAATTCTTTCTTTCTCTTTCTCTTCTTCCTTTCGCGAGTCCTCTCACCTCTCTCTCTCTCTCTCTCTCTCTCTCTCTCTCTGACCCTTTCTCTTTTCTCTCTAGCGTCGTCCGGATATATAAAAACATGTCCAGCATCTGTTTTCATTACAGCTCTAAATGAATTGCCATTTGGTGTCAATGCACCGATACTCAATGCATCCATGCAAAACACAACAGCTTGTTCCGCTGATCTCCTCTCGAGCAACGTCAGAGGCCCACCTGCATCTTTCAGTTGTACTGCATGTAGATCTATATTTGAGTCCAGAATCGAACACTATATATAAAGGATTATATTAATCTACGACACTTGTCTAAACCTGAATCATTCTAAGGCATGACTTTATCTAAATGATGAAGTGGATTATATAATGATATGACTGCCTGAATACACGTACTCGACTACAATGGACTAATTGCCTGAATATGAGCAACAGAGAGTGTGTAGGCCCACACTCCTTTCCAATTTCAAACGCTTTTAACGTTTCACTCATAGCGTTCCGCTCACAGCGTTCCGCTCATACTCGCACTAACGGTAAACGCCATCATTTCAAAAGCTGCCAGCTGTGCTCATTGCAGCGACAGAGCAGCTCTACACCAGAGCTTGACATGACATGGCCGCTCACAGTTTCACGTAATACAGTACTTGCCGTTGCCTACGCCAGTCTTTAATCACTTGCTCAGCTTGCTCGGTACTGCCTATTAATTCACGCTTTAATTCATCCGACATGTAAAATTGACTACATAGTAATGCTGCCAATACATACATAAAATATATGTTTTCGAGTTTGACAATATATATACAAAAGGATTGACTATCTTGGGAACCATTCAGATCTACCACAGTAAAGAGACTAAAAAAAATAATTTTTTTTTAAGTAATAAGAGAGAGCGTTTATATAGCGCGTATCTCTGTACAGTACATATTCTGAGCGCTTTATAATCTATAATTACCCTGAGCGATCACTGGAGACAATCAACAGAACCTCTCGACTTTCTAAGAAGTATACAAGACGGCTGCCTGGCAAAGTCCTACACATATTCAGTCCAAACTAATCGATTCCAACTTAAGTTCAAACTGTCAGCAGAAACCCATTTTGTGCCAAATGTCGCAGCACATCTACATGGCACAGTTCTACCTGCCTTCAGTGATAATTTCTGTCCTACAAAAGAAACACTAAAAAAAGAGATAATGTAGGAGTGGGCTTTGGCAATTGTGGCACGCTGCAAAAATGAACTTTTTCGATTTAACCAATTTTGTTCGGTGAAAAAAACCCCCCCCCCCCCCCCCCCCCCCCCCATACACACACCGTGTTTTTTTTTGTCTTTTTTTTTGTTGTTGTTGTTTTCCTGCTAGACACAATTCCAAAGAAAAATAGGTGATACGTCACTGCACTGGCACAGCGCGCTGTCTGCGAGAGATGGGGAAAAAGACTTCGAAAAATCAAGTAGGCTGAACATTTTGGCGACCCGACAATTTGGAGTGAAATCGATCGGTTTTTGTCATCCATAAGACTTACAGCTTGGTTTGAAACTATCAGTTCGCACAATATATGTGTAGGGTCCTTTAGTGTGAGGCGTTCAAATTCTTATCAATTTACCAATTATTATTAAATGTCCATAGTTAATGATCAGACATTATACGAGTTTCTTTTCACTCCGTAATAGACTGTCTAATTACATACCATGTATACATTATATATAACATTACACATTATAATTATACACATTCCGACCTTGCTTGCGCTGGTGACACCAACAAGGAAATATGGGATTTCAAACTTTGCCGACAGGGCCATTTACTCTACAGCCACAAAGCGCCTCTAGCTCTACTATGGCCGCTCACTCAGTGCTTGCCCAAGCCGATGCCTCTACTCACTCGCCGGTCACAGACAAGCCTACTGGAATGTCGGGTCACTGCACACTGCACTGCCCGTTTAAGGCTTGACTTGACAGGCTGGCTAAGAGTTATGGCAGCCATACATTACAACAATTTCATTTAGCTGGAGTTGGACCGGCGTAGGACCTTTGGGGGCCAAGAATAATGAAAAGACTATGGTGCCCCGAAAAATATAAGTGATTTATTTATTTAATTTATTGGTATTATTGATTGGGTTTTGGCAGATCTCCGTTTTTGGGGCCTTGGTTGAGCTGCATCATGCAACATTTGCATCATTGTCCACCGGATACGCTAAATGGTGTGGGTAGAGACAATTGACGAACAAATAAACTAACAAAACTTACCACGGTCGTCTCTCTCTCTTTCTCTCCTCTCTCTCTCTCTCTCTCTCTCTGCTCTAAAAGCTTTCTGCGCGTACCTATTTTGTTCAATAGTTGACTCAGGGCTCAAAATGAGCACCAGAAAGCACATAGGCAGTACACCCTAAAATCTCTCGAACACTCAAACGCATCATCCCACACAAATAGGCCAGACAGGAGCGGCATTACGTACATTTAGTCATCACTAACCTACCTAAAGGCACCTATCTGTGCTGCGTTGTGCTCTGCTGAGATCATCAAAAGAAACGCCCTTCCTACAATTCAGTTTGTGGGGACAACTGACTTTCATAGGTCTTCTCACAGAAGCAAACAAAATACACAGAAAGGAAATGGTAGCCTATATAACTGTCTCTGTTTTCCTGTATCATTCAATGCTCTGTGTGTGTGTGTGTGTGTGTGTGTGTGTGTGTGTGTGTGTGTGTGTGTGTGTGTGTGTGTGTGTGTGTGTGTGTCCCCTACCTTGCGTAATGTCGGGAATGTCACTCGAACAATGGAAAAGAAATAGAATTAATTATGTGCGTTTAGTCCATGCAAAGACATGAATAACACAATATTCAATGTTGCTATGAGTGTGGGTGTAATGAGAGTATGAGTTGCGCAATATAAATTTCCCATCACAACAATCTTTAAGTCGATTTTACTTAAATCAAGACCATTAAACTAAAGACTTATTCAAGAACCAGGAGTCGACTGATTTCCCGTCAGGGCCTTCATGAAAGGTCTATTTATTACTTGTGTATCATCAGTTCATTGTACTTCTTTGCAGTCTGTCCAGGGAATTTCAAAACGGAAGGAGAGAAAGAGCAGATCGTACAGAGACTTCATCCCTGGAAAGGTAGGCAGACTGACTTGGAATCAATCCCATTTGAAACATGAACAACAGCACGTCAAGCCACATCTTCGATCCCCCACTCTTCCTTATCAGCTGAGATTAACCATTTTACCACCTGGGCTCACCTCCGCTCAGTTCACTGTGCTAGTGCGCAGTAGTCTCGGCAATGAAACGGGCAAAAGGAAACAAAATCCGAGATGGAGAGACACGCAAGGGATCGATAACACGCATTTTATTGCGAAGTTTTCACATCTGGAAAGAGGAGAGATGGTCATTGACTTTCATATTATTATTCTAATATGTCATGGTTTGTCTTTATGAAGACATTTCTTGTCTTTTACTGTTTCAAATGTCATGTACTACTTTCGTTTGTTAGTTTTTGTTTGTTTGTTTGGTTTTTTTGTTCACAACTTGGATATATTTCATGTCACACTAAAAACCTCAAAAATTCTTTGCCGTATGTGTAAAAGTCAGTATGGAACAATAACATATTCTGCGCTCACACTTAATAAATCTCTTACTTAGAGCAAACCCCCGGTCCAATAATCAATACTGAAGTAAAATATCCTTTAATAACCCTCGTTAACAGAAATACCATTTTCTTCACCTTCAACAGGGCAAAAGCTTTCAAAACAGCATCTGCATAAAGTAAAAGATCTCAAACCTGCATCTGTCTATGCCGTTGGTAAAAACATTGCAATATCACGGAGAGATGTCTGCCTATAATATTAAACTTCTAAGGAGGCAAAATCATATCCACCCGAGCTGACAGTCGCCAAGCGTATCAAACTTAAGGCTATACGTGGGATTTATAATAACATACAACAAAGCAAACAACATGGATTACAGAAGTTGTGTTTATGTTACACTGCAGCTGTGCCAGCCACACCCCATGCTACTGTATGCACAATCGTTAACTCACAATGCATTTCAAAACACATGTGCGCCTCTACGGATTTTCTTCAAATCTTTGCATAACGTGCCAAAAACTGATATATGGATACGATTACTGAGGAATGTATCATCACTATATTTTAAATGTGAGTTTGGTTTCTTAGCTGTAAGATGAGGGAGAGAGAGACATGATGGGTTCGACACAACAGAAACGCGTATCTAGAAAGATCACCCAAACACACACATATACACACACCATCATCATCATCATCATTTTACGAAAAATATATACGACTATCCAACTGGTAACTAATCAAACAATTAAAAAAAGCAAATAACATATATAAAGAACTTAGATTGAATATTTATATTATTGTTAATATTCTGCCAAATTTTCGAGCCCGCTTGGCTCTTCGTCGGGGCAATAATCATCATCATCAGAAACAAACAAACATAACTGTGATTTGTGAAAGAAGGACAGAGAACTTGCGAAGAAGAAAGGGTTTCCATCTTTGATCGAAACCGTAATAGGCCTAACTAAACAACATTTGTTGCCGTTTTTGTGTTTGTTGATCTGACGTTGCATTGCAGAGGACAAACTGCGCATAATTTATCTTGCTGGTCGATATCCAGGCGTCAAGAAGCTGTAGGAAATGTTCATATAAAATTCAAAGTGGAATTCACATCAATCTCAAAGAACTTAATTAACTAATTACAATCTTTCTGTTTGGGTTAACATAGATCCTCTCTCTCTCTCTCTCTCTCTCCCTTTCCCTCTCTCTCCATATATATAGAATCTTATATATATATATACATCTATCTATCTAATTTTCTTCTTCTCTTTATTTCTTCACATAAATAAAAGATTGAGAACAGACTTGCAACGTTGCAGAGTTAATTATGATACTTTTAACAATAAGGAAGATTTCCGCAGGCAACACGAGAAACTATTTCAGTTTCTGCCTATTCCGACTACCTAATTCATACAGTCCAGTAGTAAATGCTGCCTGGGTTTGGATTAATGGTAACGGCAGGTCAGTGTAAGACAAAGGTCTGAGTTAGGTAGCCATTTTATATAATCTCACGAAAACAATAACAGGCCTATGGAAAAAGAAGCCCTAGGTCTAGATCTAGATCTATCAGCTGAATTGTGTTATTTGCGGTTAATAAACAGCGGTGAAAGATAATAGATCTAGATCTAGATCTACCCCTGTTCACATAAATAATAAATTCTTCATCATAATGCGATGCTAAACACAAAGTGTTAGAAGTTATGAAAGGAAGGTGTGATTTCTTACCGCCGCACATATTCCAGAGATAGTTGAACAGCAGGAATAATCCTTGTAATGCGTGAAATGCGTAGTGCTATAAGCATTCATCTTCAACTTGGTTGTTCATTTACCAAGCAGCTCTTGTCCTGGTCCAGATATCTAGATTAGATCTAGATCTTGATCTAGATATATAGTCAGTGGAGAAATACTTCTTGTTTCACTTTATTTCAGTCTATACCGAACTGTAGCCTATACTCTAAACCATCCATGCACACAGTACGGTACTACAGCGGATCGCTCGGCATAAAAATCCAAATCCTCAACTCGTGGTCGTGGTGTGTAACCGTACACGCAGTGCATCCCACCGTTCACTTCACAACGCGCGGTGGTAGAAAGAACAGAACAAAACACACGAGGAGTTGAAGCGTCTAAAGAAATAAAAAAAGGAGAAGAAAGCGAAAAACCATTATCACCACCAGCTCCAAAACAAAACTGCCCGCTAGTTACGCACAAGTTCGTACGTAACTGGCACGCGGATTGCGAGAAGACGTCTTTAACACGTTGAGCAGACACTGAGCTCCCACTGAAACCTTGTTTCTCATACACGGGGTCTCACGCGTGTAGTTAACAAGCTGGCACGAGCTGGGTGGGGATCTATGCTATAGGCACACACACACTGACTGTGGGATAACATCATCAGCGCTGCTGGCCCTGCATCATGTGTGTCTCCCCCGCCACCTGCTGCATTTGAGCACTAACATGAAAAAAAAAAACAGAACAGAAAACCCTGACCCGGATTGGCGCGCGCCCATTGAACAGGCAAACAGTTTATCATAATAGCGGGTCACACACACACGCACATACACGCACACAATTCATTTCTATAGTTATGTCTTCGTTTCAAAAAGCGAAGATTGTGCTTTTCACTTGGATGAATGTACAATAAACAACGGCACTCAGCCAAAACGTTGAATAAAATTTTACCCAGTGGACAGTCAAATTCAATGGTTTATCAACCACGTTGCCACGTAACACTTTTTCATCTTCCCCTCGTTATTCCCCCCCCCCCCTAGTCTCACCCCACCTCCCCTCTCTTCATAACCCATCCCATCTAACCGCATGCTCGGCACTGCGGTGTATCTAAGGCGGCGCAATAATCAACGTGGTCATAAGGTGCGCCATGGCTATGGTATGGGTGTATAATGAATAACTCACATTATCGTTCAACTACAGTACCCCTCATCCCTCCCCTCCAGTCTTTTTCAGTGCTTATTTTTCCAATATCATCTAGTACTCGCCTCTGTTCATCTAACCTATCTAAGCTCTTCTTTATGTCTAATTTTATTTATGTTTACTGTAGTACCGAGACTCAAGAGGACAGATGGACAACGAATACGTAATATCGCAGACATGACGAGAGCTGATCAGTGTTGTATCAGTCCAAAGATGACAGTTGAGTTACGTGCGTGAGGCGCCGGTAAAAACCAAAGATTTATACGAATTTGCCCATGGCTGAAGATATTTGTTATTTATTAAGTCGGATACCATTACACTGTCCGGTAGAAAAGACGAATAGCACGAAAAATACATAACATGGTCACAATGTAAGGGAATGTGTATGGGGAAGGGAAGAGGACTCATGTTTCATTATTGTGCTAAATCTACTATTCCTTGATACTTCCATTCCTACTAGTTCGCTATTTTAAAATGCAAGTTAAAAAAAAAAGGCCTGCCGTCTCTCCGCACGCTATATTCGATCAGGTACAATAAATAAATGGTAATAATATATTATAATAAGAATCTGGTTGGGTGATGCAGGCATTTAGATATGCCAGACATTGAGATAATGGGTCAATTTAAACTCTCATTATTCTCCCCACCCCCTCCCCTCCCACCTCGGTTCCTTTCCCTGTCCCATTCATCTACGCCTATCTCTTCTTTCTCCCCCCCCCCCCCCCGTCCTCGATTCCTTTCCCTGTCCTAGGCAACTATGCCTATCTCTTCTTTCTCTCCCCTCCCCGGTCCCTTTCCCTTCCTATTCATCTGCGCCTATCTCTTCTTTCTCCCTCCCCCCCCCCCCGGTCCCTTTCCCTGTCCCATTCATCTACGTCTATCTCTTCTTTCTCTCCCCTCACCCCCTGTCCCTTTCCCTGTCCCATTCATCTAGGCCTATCTCTTCTTTCTCTCCCCTCCCCCCTCCTCCCTGCCCTGCACATACCCCTTCTCTCCCACCTCAAATTTAAAAAAACTGTTCCCAGATGAGA
>JBCEWB010169885.1:0-10237 GCA_039654565.1 Peronia peronii | reverse complement strand
TACATACATACATACATACATACATACATACATACATACATACATACATACATACATACATACATACATACATGATAGCCAGATAGACAGACCAAATCGTCAGATGCTAATCATGCTCTGACATCCACAAAGCCTCGGGAGAATAAATCTGTATAATAGTATAAAATGCTGATGAATCGTGAAAAAATATACCATGTCATAGTGTGTATCATTGAATGATATCTGATTGTTTCAAAGAAAATTTTATGTTTACTGTACATCCTAATGGGAACTGTCATATAGTGTTGTCTCCTATTTGAGAATGAAATGTCACGGACAATCGATTTAACCTCTCAGCATTAGTGGAATTTATGAACTTTCCGTGAGACCTCAGAGTCCAAAAATAGAAATAATGAACTGATGCCGTTCATCAAATAAATTCATACTTGTGATAATGACCCATTGTTCGAGAGATCAAATATTTTATCCAGAGAAATAGAGATCTAACAACAGAAAAGTTAACTGGTCGAGAAAAGACTGATGATGTATGTTTTTGCCAATGGCTTTCCACTCAAGAGGAGAATCTTTCCCGCAATTTGAAAGTATATGTCGGGTGTTGCTCGATGACGACTTTAGGTACAAAGCTCAACTTTTCAGCTTAACATGAAATGGTGGTCGTAAACAAAATACACATATTGACATGTATGGGGAGTGCCATGTTTCTATTTTGTCAATTATTGACACTCGTTTGCCCCAACTTCAAAAAAGAAACTATCAATCAGCTCGGAGAGTTAAAAAAAAAAAAGAACACGCTAGTTTTCAGAAAAACTTATAACTAAAAAAAAAAAAAAAACAAACATAGAGACCTCTCTTATCAAACAGCGGAGTTGAATTCGGATATACTGATTAGATACGTCGATACTTCTACAAATGTCATGCGAAAAAAAATACAAATGTACATGGCACATCTGAAATAAAATTGGAAACAAACACTTCTACCAGGACATGAAATATACGTCTTGTCTTAGCTAATCATGGTTATTATCCTCTTGCGTAAACCTTTGCAGAGGATGTCACACTAGACATTAATTTATTGATACAAACTTATTCAAACAATATTGAACACAACCTAAACTCTTTTACAAAAGTAAAACCAAAAAAAAAAAAGAAAGAAAGAAATACTGGAGGGGCTGAACAATCTCACTCTCTCCCCCTTATCTTCTTTGGGAAGTATGTATGTTAAAACAAATAATCTGACATACCAAACACCTTCGTATGATTGTAGGCCTATATGATCATTGTATGTTCATGTTGTATGGTAAATAAAATTTTTGTAGCCACTTGGTACTTTCGTTGTCTGCACTGATACATTTATGAATCATAGAAATATTTTCTAACTATTATAAAAGCTATACTATATCCAAATTCACTAGTTTTTGGACGCATATGAGCTCTTTTCCTGCTGTTAGCTGACTTCATATGTTGGTACTATTGAGGAATATCCTTTACCACCATTGGTACTTAGGTGCAATCAAAATTGTAGGCCAAGGCGTACAACGTAATGTCCACATATTAAGTAATACAAAATCCAACAAAGCTTGTCATAAGTCAGATTACTACCAAACATTCGCACAGGAAAAGAAGGGAAAATGTAGAGAAAACAGATATTCAAAGGATTAATTGACTATAAAATTTATGCTTGTAAGACCCCGACATTCTCTGTTTGTGTGGATGTGCAGTCAAGATGGCCGAGCAGCATAAGGATAAATTGGATAAAGTTTTTCGGTTTGCAGTTTTGTTTGTTTCTTTATTTGTTTTTAACATAATCAAAAATTCCACTGATCAACACATCACAACTTTAAACTTTTTTTTCTTCCACCTGGGAAACATTATGTGTGTATATGTGTGTGTGTGTGTGTTTAGCTAAATTTGAGTCTCTGATATCAGATATGAAGTCAGATTTGAGCTACCACGTCAGGTTTTTATGATATTCAGGGTCCACATATTCACTGACTTATACTTAAACAGGATACCAATGAATAGAAAGGTAAAGGGCAATCACGTTTTAATTACTATTTTACACATTTCAAAATTCTAAGAAGCTATAACGATTCCATATATTAATTATCAAGGCAACATCAGAATTTATAAATTAGCAGCGTCCTTAAAATGAGTCAGAAGTGCTTGTGGCTTTTGCACTTTCGCTTTTGTGGAGTGTCCGTTTCTTGTCCAGGAAACCAATAGTAATCCTCCACTATATTCGGGTTGAATATGTCCACCATCATCTGGGAGAAACTTTTCACCGTGCTCACCCTTGACATCTCCAAGAAATAAGTCAAGATGCGAGTCATTTCTAGACACAGCTGACAGTATGTGTTTAACAGTTTTCCACCGAATCAGAATAAGTGTCTGCTCTGTAGTTGCTCAGATTTTACAAGCAAACACAATTCTTTCCAAACTGAATGTTCAAGTGGATTTGGTGTGTCCTTCAATAAGTCACCAATCAACAATCCATTAATTTCATGCCAACAAAATAATTACCATTCTTTCAGTTTTCTTTCACTTTTTTCGCCTCCAAAATTGTTCCTGTATTGAAGCAGTCTCTGCTGCTGTCCATGGCTTTGACAAAGTTTTTATTAATACCAATTTCATATGAAGTGGGTACAGGAACATTCTGTCTCTGTGGATTTACTAAGGCCTGTGCGGCATATTGTGCTTGCCAACTTCATATTCGTAAGGACTCCTTTCTGGCCATCATCACGACTATTTCAAGGACACAAGAAACACAATATGTCTGATATGTCCCATCTGCAGTCCAACAAGTCTGAGATGACAATATATGTTCCGGCTGTGTTTTGAGTACAAGTACACCAAGAAGAAGATCCATTGATTCATAAGCTTCCTTTAAACCATTAGCCAACGGCACAGAAGTTTTACTATTGCCATTGTGGAACAGCATGGCTTTCAAGCCTTCTTTGAACCCATAAAAAGTCTCCATTCGTTATGGATGTGATCATGCACACGCTCGTTCATAAAACTGTCAACACCATTTAAAAAGCTTCAGTTTAAAAACATGATGCAAGTTTGTATGGCGACTAGTTTCTCTGGTGTCTTTTGTAAAAGATGCCATCGCTGTAATCGAGAAAAGAACACCTCGGCTTTTTCTTAGGACAAAGGAAGTCTCTGATTAAGTCATTAAGGTCCTCTTGATTTATCATGTGAAGCCTCTCTTTATTAATTTTTGCTTCAAATTCATCATCATTATCCGCTGCACTTATTGAAACATACATCATCTAGACGACAGGTGAAAGGGATACAGGTTTCTGTTCGTTATGAGGCACTGGTTTCAACGCTGATCGGTAGCCTAGATATATATTTTACTGTTGGAAATGTTGCTGGACAAAATGTACATTGATATTGCAAGAATATCGATTTTTAGACATAATATGGTAAATAATATAAAAAAAAACCTGATTACAAAAAAACACACACACACATACACACACACACCCACACACACAACGATTTTCAGATTTGAAATCAGCGTGCCAGATATAATTATAATATACAATAATCATTTTGTTAGTAAGTGGCAAAATCTTTCTGTGATCAGTGTTCCTTAGAGTAGAGAAATGTTTCATTTTGAGGGAAGAATAGCTGAGGAACTTAATCTGGAACTGAATCAAAAGACGAATCATTTGCTATTTAGAAATCTGCATAGTAGGCAAAATCAGTGATTTTTAAAAATCCCAACTCTGCACTGCTGTACCAAAAATTCATTGACTAATAATACTGTAGTAATGTAGGCAGCTGGGGAGGTGGCCATCTCAGCTGACAGTCTCCTCGCGTCTGATTATTTGAGGCTTTCGATCCGCCACTAATCTGTATCATGTTTCTCTTCGATTATTTGATTGTTTGCTCAGTTAATTCACTGGAAGTACAAATACATACTCAGGGCTGCTCGCTCTCAGGCAGACATTAAAAAACGACACAATTTTCGTTTCCACATCCACGAGAGTGGCGATGACAGGTGTGTATAAATTATGATATTATATTGGTCTTCGGAAAGATGGGAAAAAGTGATACGTGGAAATGAATATGAAAATAGCTCTTTAAAAAAGGGACTTGCTTTAACAAAAGTGATAGTTAAGAGGACTACATAGGAAAGAGAATGTGTTGTTCGTCCGTCATAACGACGAGGACCATCTTGTCATCTTCTTCTAAGAGTAGGATGTTCGGGGTCTTTTGGTCTGTGGGTGCATTGGTGGCTGGTCAGGCCGATTTTAGCTCGGAAAGTTCGCTGACAATGTGGGCAGGGGATGGTGGCAGCAACTGGGGATCTGTTGGCGCTGTCCTTCCTGGCTTGTCGGCGTTGCTCTGCTGCAGCTGTCCTGTTGGCCTCACAGTTTTTAGCTCCTTTGTGGACGACAGCGCGCCATTCACTTCTGTCCAGAGCTGTTGTCTCCCATGAGTCAGGACAAATGTCGAAGGCCTTGAGTGAAGTTCAAGGTTTTGCACTTTTTTTGCCGCCTGAAGGCTGTCTTTGAAGGGTTTTTTTTGGGGGGGGAGGGGGGGGGGCGCTTGCCACATTTGAGTTCACCAAACAGTAGTCTTTTTGGAAGGCGGCGGTCTGGCATGCGCACTACGTGCCAGCCCAGCGTAGTTGCGACTGTATGAGCATGGTGAAGATGCGGGGCAGGCCGGCGTGGTCAAGGACCTCAGTATCTGGGATCTGGGACTGATCGTATGAAAGTGGTTCAGCTTCTTGGCATATCGTTGGCACACAGTCCAAGTCTCACAAGCCATAGAGCATTTGGGATGAAGGTGACGAGAGATGAATTTGTTTAAAGTGAGGAAGAGTTGCGCTTCCTCGAGCTCACTCTCTCGTCCGGGACCATCTGTATCCAATGGCAAGACAGGTGTCGAGACGGCAGGAAAGAGAATGTAAGACACATATAAATAGTATATAAGAAAAAAGACTTCTTATGCAGACAAAAAACAACAACAAAACAATGATGTAAAGTTAATTAGTTTCCACTCGTTCGATGAACTGAAAAAAAAAAATCATCAGCATATAAATCTTAGTTATAACATTCTTCAGATACTGCTAATCAGTAAAAAAGGAATTTTGGTGGGCGACAAAATGTTTTTATCAGAAGTGGAATAGTGGACAGTGAGCAAATAATTATATCTCAGTCATCGCGCCGCCCGTTCCCTTCTACTTTCCTGCCCTTTGGAAGATAGGAATGGATGTTACTACGTTATCATCAAAGATATCAAAGTAACTTAACAGTATGAAAAAGTTAAGAAAAAGACACTTTTTTGCATTCAGTTTCACTAGTTACACTATAGATAGGACATTAAAAAAATATTGTACAAACATATTAACATTCGCTTGTTAATAAGGTGAAAAATAAAACGAAATTAACGGTTAACAACGCCTGGGATTATCTGTATGAAACAGGACAGTTGCTGGTTGAAAATATTATATAACTTTGCCCGTAAAGGTCAGTCTGATTCTTAAGGGGAGAAATTTTATCATGATGAAACAGGGAGTCGGGGAGTTTAATTTATATTACGAGTGCATGATCCACATTCTTATCACATACATGTATTTAGCATGAGGATTAGAACATCTAAACTAGACACATTTTCAAAAAATTATTTAGAATGTTGATGCGATAAAGCGACATCGAAGGAAATGTGACATCTCTTGCCAGTTTTCTACTCTGTTTCTCAATTCCCGACACTCTTATTATCCTGTAGCTTTCTCGATGCTTGGATTTTGCAGCAGACCCTATTTAAATAGAGGCACACTATTTGTTTTACTGCTTTGTTATGTCCAATTGTGTTATTTATCCTCTGACAATCGTGACTGGAAAGGAATTCGATCTGGTGAATGTTATCACACTTCCAATTACCCTTTAAATAATCATTTTAAAGCGCTATTTTGATTACATAGGCCGTCGTTCATGAAAGTAACCGATAATTCACCAGCAATTGACCGGATGATCAATGGCTCATATCTGGCTGGCAATTTCACTTGTGTCCTGAAATGATTGCAGTGGTCAGCGGTGCAGAAATTCTCATTAGTTGCATGCCCCTTTAAAGTCCCACTCACCAACATTTGATAGTGTTTCAGTAATAATACCATGCTGAGAACTCCAGAATTCAGTACAGAGCATAGTAATTTTTACTCGTTCTCTCTAAAATCTAATACGACATTTTAACATATCTATTAGCTGAATTCTAAGCAATCCGTTTTTTTTCTAGTTTTCACTGTTTTCTTTGTGTGCCAGTTATAAGACTTGGATCCTAACATCACTCTAAAGGTGCATAAGCAGGACTTTCTCGGCATTTTCATTGGCATTAGCAGCTTCCTGTTCAAATGCATGAGGTGATGCCATTTGAACCTCATCTTTATGAATAATCAGCACTGGTTTCGCAAAATCATTTCCTTCTCTAGACCTCATTATTTTGCACTGCTGAGGAAGTTTGCATTGTTGCTGAGCAAGTGACTAAAATGATTTAATGAGAGAGCGCATTCGAAGAAGGAAGCAAATGCAGGGAAATGCGAAGTGAGGTAAACTGTTCTGTAAAAAAAAAATGAAGTGAGCTGAAAATCAGTGCACTATTTTGCTTGTCTTCTCTGGTGACAAAACTATAATTTTGAATCATATTCTCATTACAATTTCTGAAGAAACAAATTATGACGTCATTATAGGAATATAGTGGCTAACATCAACAGATCGATCCCGAGATAAACCAATGTACAAATGTAAACACATTGAGCAGAAAATTAAGGACAGAGAAAAAGACAATGTAGTAATGATAACAACGCTGGTGAAGTATATTTAGTTAACGAATGCCCGGCATGTGACAAGCTGGTGGAATGCAGCATAAAAAAATACTGTCATTCTCAGGGAACATTTTTCCATCCAGATCACTTTGTAATCCCTCACCACTAGGCGAGCATCTCATCTTTTTCAGCGACAGAATTCGCCTTTCAAATTCTTGTTTGGTCAAGAAATAAGTTTGAAAGGCAGGACCAGAACATAAATTTGGAAAAGCTGGGTTCGTGAAACGTGAATCATGCAGATTGTTAAATGTCGACATTTTCTAAAGATATATGATTTTTTATCACATTTCTTTTTTTTTTTTTTTTTTTAACACGTTCCAATTCCAAATGTCATTATGAAAAAATGATTACCATGAATTTGATATGGACAGAGAAAACAGATAGATCATGTCACACAATATTCATCTGAATAGTTCAGCTGGGAAAGTGAATAATACCTCAATTTGCAGTTTTCCCCATTTTATGTCATATTTCTGTAATAAAAGACGAAAATCTTTATTTCCAAAATAACGATTATGAAAAGAATCATAAAACACATACTGACCCTTATGGATAATCTGCTGAAAAGGCAAAATACTACACAGATTCAGAGTGATCAACGTTTCTGACTTTTCCTTTAACATCGATCATTTTTGAAAATGAAATATACCGTTATCTCTCCTTCTCCCTCTCCCCAACCAGACCCCAATCTCCCTCCCCTGAACCACTCTTCTGGCACTGATCAGCTATTGGATGTAATGAAATACTAGGCTTGAATTCATTCAGGAATCGTAGTACATAATGGGCACTGGCGTCTCTGAAATTCAAGTCTTTGCGCTGTGGCGACTGAACTTGGTTATTTTTGCTATTACTCGAATCATCGTCATCTTTTTTCCCTACTCTAGATAAGTCATTTAATAATAATCTCTTTTTGATAACGTCTGGATTATGCCAGAAAGCTTGCAGTTAAATTGCCTGCCAGTATTTCACTTGTTCATCTCACGGGAAAATATCTTTTTGTATAGGTTCCATTTCTCGCCGAATATTTAATGGCATTGCAGTTAGGAAATTGTTCAGTCACGGTCATATTTCTGAATTCTTTACTACCAAAAGATCTCTGCAGCATACTCTATAGTTCCACAGATTGCACTTGTCAGTGCCAGAAATCTAGGCCCTGTTTTTCTGAAATTTTGGCCAAGCAATTTAGACTTAAGCGGTGATGTTATTGACACTCGCATATTTTGATTAATAATTCTGTCATACGTCCGCGTATACTGAGTAGCTGCTCGTTTAGACATTAACTGATTCGGATTTTAGTTCAAGTCCGTTGTAACAGTGAAAAAAGATCTAGCAATTCTGCGATATATGGGTTTGAAATGCAACATCAATGATCACATGTTAAGCTGGATATGTTATCGACTGTGAACATGGCAAAAATATATTCAGATAGCTCTCAGGTTCCTTTTACATTTATCGCGGCCGGGGACAACCATCTTAACATGACCAAATAATGAACATTTAGTATTTATGCGTTGTCCCCCGATTTACTTGAGTTTGAAGCAACTCCATATAATTATGCAATCACGGGAACAGATTAATGTTTTGAGAGTAAAATTTTGAGAAATAAATTTCACAGATTCTCGATGTTGTCAGTTTTTCTTTCTTTCTTTCTTTTTCCTTTGTTCTTATTTTTTCCTTTTTTCTTTCTTTCTTTCCTACTTTATTATTTCACTCGTCCTTTCTTTCTTTCGGTGTCTTTTCTCTTTTCCTTGTCATATATTCTTCCCTCCTTTCTTTCTTCTTTCTTTTTTCTTTCGTCTTTCTTTCTTCCTATCAGTCTCTTTTTCTTTCTTTCTGGTTCGATGAATTTTCATGTTTTTTTTTTAAAGTATCTTTATATTCACTGTTTCTCAATCCTCCTCCTCCTCCTCCTCATCCCTCCCCCCCCCCCCTCCCCTTCCGTCCTTTGTCTCTTTTACGCTCTCATATTCAAAATATTCGCACTCCTGTACTCCACCCAGTTACTTTTATTGCCATACCTTCTATACGAATTTAAACATATCCATAAAAACAACGGGCATCGTTCCACCACTAACCATACTCATCTGAAAAGATGTTAAATGTCAATATCGAGCTCTATCTAGTACCTCCAAGGAGGCTTTCACCTGCGATCAATTCTTTCTGTAGCTGGGCGCTGGAAATGCCTGTAATACCGCGGCGGGCACCATGCTAACCCTGGCATCGAGTTCTCCTCCCATATCTATGCCTCCCACTCAGCCTGTTCAGTGTTAGCAAGAAATGTTGGGCATAGCGGGCTAGCCTTACATGTATGTAGCTGAGATGAGTTGAGGAGTATGAGATAGTCTTGTTTATTTTGTTTTATGAACGATGGTGACCAGAAATTCAGTCTGTTCTTCGGTTTCACTGAAGAGATTTTAAACAATTGAGATATTAATGGCAAGACACTTTGTTGCAATCGAAGTAACGTTTCAGCAGAAGACAAACCAAAACTTGAATGAATAAAATATAACGATGTAAGGCACATATTTACTGAGGAATAAATATTTCCTTGCGAATGAAAATATTCTTATCGCTTCCAGATTCTTGCCATCTCTACTCTTATAGATTTTGCTTTGAAATTAGAGGCTCACTGGCACGTTGTAAGGTTTGAGAATTGATTTTCATCTTTCAACCACTCGATGATCCAATAATCTATCCTTGAACTTCTTTTTTTCCAAGTAAAGCATCTTTTTTGCACGCACACACTCACAAAAAAAAAAATTAAAAATCGTAATTTAATAATCCCGATTCACAGTGTTTATTGTATTTAAATAACTCAGAAAACAGCAAAGAAATTCGTAAGGAAGTGATGAAGGAGACATCTTAGGATATTGCAGTAAAGAGACTAAGCAGAGGAAGGTCGCCTTAATCGGGCGAAGCCCATTTTGCCTACAGCACTGACTATGAACGATTGGTATCGAGTCATTCCGGTATAAACGGATCAGAATAAATTTTGATCGATGAAAAACCTTCCTTTTTGGCATATTTTCCCAAACTGTCTCCTCCTGCAGAGGACCCGAGCCTTTCAGATCCCCTTTTTTGAGAGAACGGGGACGGGAAAGGGGGAGGGGGGAAGGGGGGGGGGGGGAGATGTAGATCGACAAGAATAGATTTTTCTCGGGACAGCGCAAGAACCTGACGTCCTTCCGTATAGAGATGTACAGATCCAGATCCTTCCCTTGAATCCAGTCTTTTCTCCGTTTCTTCTCCCACTCTTTGCTGCATTCTTCCTGTTTAACTTCCTTCAGATCTGCCTGTCTGTCCATCAGGTTGTCTCCTAATGTGCGTCTATCTATCTATCTATCTATCTATCTATCTATCTATCTATCTATCTATCTATCTATCTATCTATCTATCTAT
>JBCEWB010169874.1:0-10237 GCA_039654565.1 Peronia peronii | reverse complement strand
ATAGTTCAAATTTGTTAAATTTACATGAAGTTTTCAAATAAACATAACTTATAAACTAATAGTCACAAGAACATCGCATTTTCACAGAATTGTAGCCAAGAAATGATTCTTGAATATAGAACGGGCAGATGAGTGCTGGTAATTGAAAGATGACAGATATAAAGGATTAAAATCACCTATTAATAAGGGCAACGTGACCTAGAAACACTACTGCGTAAGCCTGACTCGTGACCCCCATTAACCCTGCGTCAGGCGCGCTGGTGGGGGAGATTTATTGCCCGAACTAAAAGTCCTGCTTCGAGCCGAAATGCGACGCTGTGTGAATGCTGCAGAAAAATTATTTCTGATTAAAATGCAAAAAAAGTGTTATCTACGATTTTCAAGGGTTAATATGTCAATTCCATGATTTTTTATGAATTTTCACATTTCCATCCTTTTCAAGCTAGTTAAGGAGTTCCACTTGACAACTAATGCTATTACTATCTCAATCACCATCATAGAGGAGAAGATGAAATAAATAAAATATAGCCCCAAAATACCAATTATCCCACCTTTGAATTGTTGGCAGCTCCTGCTTTACTTTTCCTGTCTCTTCCTGCCTTGTTCTCCTCCTTGAGTGCCTGCCTTCTCTTCATCTCTTCCAAAATATCCACCTCCATGAAGACAGCCTGACTGAAAGCCACCTGGCCAGCAATGGAGAGAACTCGGGTCAGCACACAACATCTGGCCTGGGAGTCCACTGTTTCCTGGGCTGATGCAAAAAGTGCCACAAAGATCAATAATATAATTCAAAGAGGTACTGTAGGGTATCATAGTGAGACACTATTTCATTCAGTATAGCAGTAGCCTGTGTAAGGCCATGCATGCAGATTAATTTTCTACAGGTGCCAAAAGCCTAGTGTTGGGGGTACAATACTCAGCATACTTTTCTAAATA
Source organism: Peronia peronii (assembly GCA_039654565.1). NCBI lineage: Eukaryota > Metazoa > Mollusca > Gastropoda > Systellommatophora > Onchidiidae > Peronia > Peronia peronii. The sequence goes on along the minus strand of JBCEWB010169874.1, from coordinate 9,301 downwards.
TGGATATAATTTAGACTATTTTGTCAGATTTCATGATTATTAAGAATATTACTTTTGTAACTGACATCCCCCACATTAAAAAAAAAAAAAGGAGAATGGAAACAAAATTGAAATGATATAAAAACTTAATATCACACACTAAAATGGTGACCTTTATCTCGAACTGTATGCATGCAAACATTGTCAGGTAAGTCCCTGTCAAATTACATTATTACAGTTGTTATCAAACAAAATGAGTTCCACTGAACTGGTCAACTTGGTGAGATGCAATCTGTGACATCACCAACGGTGGAATCTATCATTTATATTCTGTTGCCCATGTTTTCAGGTAAACATACAGTGTGACAGATTCCTATTATGGGTACCTGTTTCACACACAGAAGTCTCGTGCATTTATAACCACTGGAAATATGGTATTTTCACATTGTAACTTAGTTCATTTTGCCTCCTTATTTCTGATCTCATATGAAGAAAACAAAATACTGTATCTAGAAAATTAATTTGAGCAATCAACCAGGTTTTTTTTGTTTCACATGCAACAATAGAGCACTGACAGCTACACTGGTTAGTCTCGCACCTTCATCAGGCTGACTAAGGCCACTGTCTGCACATATGTCTCGGAGTGTCTGCACCAGCTGTCTCAACAGCCTGGCACACACGGTGTCTGGGGCCTCAGACAGTTTGTAAATGACCGTCACAGCCTGGTCAGCCAAGGGGATCCAGTAACGTTGAGTTACGTCAGTCACACCTGCACATACATTACGTCTCATACAGATTAATGATAAATCACAATCATATAGGCCACATGATCTATCACAAAGTCTGTGCACTCATTGTGTGAAACAGGTGTTACAATCACACAAGCTGAACACTTGAACCTAAAGTGAATATCAGTTCTTTGTTTAAAAGTAAAATATGCCAGAAACTGAATGCTTATTAAATAAAGGAGTAAATTTGCTTAACTCTTCAAGACCGGTGCTACACAGGCTGTGTAGGTGCCGAAATGATTCACCGCCATCAGTATGCACACTGCGTAGATCCAGTATCCCACTCGTTTCGTTGGTTTTCTTGGTTCTAGTTTTGCTATAGCTATTTAAATTAACATGTTCACATCCGAGTCAGCCTTCTTTGGCGTCAGTTTCAATTTGTTTGTGTATTCAGAGAAGTTTGCGATAGCGGTGTTGTGTTTTAGGGATAGAAAACCTTTGTCATGAGCAACGAAAGTCAACAGCCTGGCCCCAGTGGGGTACCCAGGCCTCCATGTTGGTTTTCAAGCAATAAAATTGTTCACGGTGAATCAGATATCAATAGTGACACTAGATCTAGATTTGATCTGAGTGATTCTGATGGTAAGTAAACTAAAAAAATATTTTCACTGTTTACAACTTTCAAACTAACAAAAAGCTGACATTCTTGGGTTCTTCATTGTTCATATCATGTGCATTGTACTCTTCATTCTTTCACCTTGAATTTGATGTGTAACACTTACATGTTTCATGTACAACAAGCAGTACATTTCTTTTTTAACATACCCTGTTCTGCACCTTTGCAAACAGAAAAAAAAAACGGCAGAATATGTAAAAAATTCCGCTCTTGAAGAGTTAAATGTTTTAAAGAGTGTTGCTACATTAAAGCACATTTCCATTCTCTAAAATAATGATATATGGTTGGTTAAATATTTCAGTAGCTTCTCAGAATTTCAGTATTCTTTGCAACAGCATATTAAAATTGTGTTGCCACTGAAAATGGCATTTCTACTGTTAAGAAATTGATTCACCATGTCCTACAACTGCACTGAAGAGCTTCCTCCAATTCATTTCAACTGCAAGAGAGTTTTTCCAATGCAAAAGACTTTATGAATTTTAATGATAATTTTCTGTTCTCCTATAGAAATATGTATGTTTACTGAGTCTAATCATTAGAACTAAGATGACCTAATAAAAATACTTATGGTCTGTGGAAGGCATATTTCCCAGATAAAACAAATTCTGCAAAACATCTTCAAAACCAGCTCACCTTTGACAAGAACAGTTTCTAATCTATTGAACAGATCATGATCTGATGGCAAACGGAATGGTTCAGGAGCTGGTTTCCCTTTTTCCTGGAATAATAGCATAAGAAAGCAAATCTGAATAACATAAACATAATACTATTAAACATGAAACACACTTCCATGCTGTAAAACTGAACACAGATAATGAGTCAAATTCCATGTGAAGAGAAACGGTCCCATTTAGGCAGCACTTATCTTTACTGTAACCTGTCTAAATAATCACAGTGTAGCTAGCATTTCTTTGTCAAATTCTACTAAAAATTCCAGGAACCGGGAATCAGCACAGTATTCACGGGGCCAAGCTAAATCGGTCAGAGAACAGCCTACAGCACTAGACACAAATTTACAACAGGGAATGAAGTATTAAAATGTTTTCAACTGCTCAGTCATGCTAGAATCCTTATCCACAGCATACACATTCTTTTTGATAACAGGAAAAGAAAAAGGACATGCACTAACCCTGTGTCCTGATGTCAGTTTCAACAGGGCCTGACATGTGCCGAGTGCCAGCAGATTGTCTGTCTCAGCACGAGGACCCAAGCCTTCCTGGATCAACACCTCAATGTTACTCTTGACAATATCTGGCTCTGCCCTGAGAGGGAAAACAGAGAGATATATCTATCAAAGCGGTATCTCAAAAAAGACTGGAATATAACTCAATGCCAGATTCCTAATAAAATTTACGAGCATTGCCATGTAAAACTGACATATGATATCTAGACTGAAAAAAAAAACAAAAACAAAAAAAAAACATAAAATGACAACAGTCTAGAGTTAGCAACGAATGGTGATCACTCATTCTTCCTAGAGCAAAAAAAAAAAAATTGACATCATGGGAGCAATTTCAAGCTGTGGCTAATGTGAAGATCAAATACTAATGTGACCAAGCATAGTGCAAACTACCATGACATATCCAGTCTCAATATGGTGAACCCACTGAAGTCAAGCCTAAACTGAGCCATCACACTGTTGTCATACTTAAATCACAAATAGAAGTTCACGGCATGAGAAGTGACAAAGGCAGTAGAATAGATCAGGACAGAAAAATCTGACAAAAATATGATAGTCTGAAAAACAAATGAAATTTACTGTCAAAATCTGAGACTATTGGAAAAAAATAAAATATAATAAAATATAAAAAATAATTAAATTTCAGTGTCATGTAGCCTATATATTCAACAAAGTAGTTTCAAAATGAAAATGCCTTCTGCGATCAACCAACTGGCTACCACTTACTGAGCACACATAGCCAGTAGGTTGACAGCAGCTCTTGCATCCTGCGCAGTGAAAGCCTCAGACTTGCGAGTGAATCTTTCCCATAGGGCCTGAATAACTTGAGCTCCAATGTGGCCACTCTTGACAAACTCAGACACCTGCAAGAGGATGATCAATACTGTGATTCACACTGTTAAAGAGGGAGGGGGGGGGGAGGAGGAGGAGGGGGAGGAGAGGTTTCCTGGGAGTGATTTTTTTTAATGCCTAAACTAAGGACTGTGGAATTTGCCACAGTAATTAAATAGCTTTATACAAAAAATAACATGCATTTGTTTTTTGGTTATGTGCCAAATAATTTCTGTCATTGCCAAATATCGAATTCTCCTTCAAAAACATGAATAAAATTTAGAACAAGAGATGCATATTAAAAACACATCCTATGGAGAATACACTTTCACAATTTGAAGTCAATTGTTTCAGAAAAGAAAAAAGCCTTAGGAAAAAAAGTGCAAAAATATACATTTTGAGAAAATTGTAATTGAATTTTCATAATCTTGGTATGCAGTCTCCTAGTGAGGCCGGGCCATTTTAATGCCATTTTTTGGAGCATAAAGCAGATGTTTCTGGCCCCATTAGCCTTTTTCTGACATCAGAAGAGGTCAAAGTGTCTACAAATACTCAAAACCCAATTTTGATATTTTGATCTCAAAACCTCATTTTCAGGACCTTGAGAGTGATTTTTTTTTAATGCTTGAACTAGGGATTTTTTACGCTTTAAATCTGGATCCAGCATGTCCAAATTAGAAGTGTGAAAAAAAAAATACTGTTTTACTTCTGGTTGCCATGATAATGCTGCCATATTAGAATGTGTGTTTTGAAAATAGTTATTTTCAAAAGCCTATGGCTCCTAAAGTATTGACTGGAATTGTTTGAAGTTTTGGACATGAATACTACGAACTATAACTCTGTGTAAAAGATATGCATTTTTTATTTATGTGTATATCATACAATGTTTGTTATTAAATTTTGAAATATGCACATTGATAGGTGTACATTTTTCATAATTTTTCACCAAGTACCTAATTTTCCTTCAAAAACGGAAAGGGAATTCAGAAAAAGGGCTGCATACTATTAAAACACATGCTATGAAGAATTTATATTCAAAATTTGAAGTCAATGTGTTCAGAAATAAAAAAGTCTTAGGGAAAAAAGTGAAGAAAACATACATATTGAGAAAATCGCAACTGAATTTTCATGATCTTTCTATTCCATCCTTTAGTGGTGTTTGGTATGGTTTTGGGGCATAAAGCATATGTTTCTGGCACAATCTGTTATTTTCCAGTTTTAGAAAAAGGTCAAGATGTCTAAAATTGCAAAACCCCAATTTTGACATTTTAGTCCCAAAACATTTTTAGGATCTGCAAACCTTCCCTCCCCCTCTCCCTTAAACAGGCTAGGATCTTGAATGGACTAAAACTGCACTGTATATTAAACCAAATTATGTGCCTTTCATACAAACACAAGAGTCAAGCATTCTTACTCCTAGCTTTCCTGATAACACTTTATGTGGTCTGTCTGCGAAGCACATTCATTACAAAAGTCAATGGCTTGCTAATCTGATCCATATTTGGGCAGTAAGAAGAGAAAAGAGGTTAACACATAAATTAAATTAAAATTAGAAGATAGAACTGGTCCGGCTATCCATGTTTAACGACTAGAGCAATGTTTTCCACACTGATATAAGCTGGAGACAACCAAGCAAAGATGATACTCAACCAACTATGATACTTATCTCTACCATACTGCATATTCAGTCAGCACAAGCACTTAATAGGTTTGTTCATGAGCTTATCCACTGAGCTACACCAACACCACTACTACTGAACACACATACCAATCAGGTTTTGAATCAATCAAACATTTGAAATCATGCTCTGTGGAGCCAAAATATTTTCTAGAATTTTAATTTTTCTTTTGCTTTGGTAAGCAGTGATGTCCTGAACAGGGTCACATTGTGATCATTGCTCACACCACTGAAAAAAAATTCTCATTGTACAATTCCAGCACAATATTAAACAACACACAACACAGAAGATATTCTCCTTCCTTCAGGCTATATCAACACTGACTGACCAGAGCTTCCAGAGAGGCCAGGTCACCACAAGTGGATCCCACTATCAGAGAGGACAAATTCTTCACAATGGTGGATGCTTGGGATCTGGGGAAAACAGATTTGGAATAATCAACATCTACTATTTCTTATGAACAAAAGATTTGCCTGGCGAACATCCCAAGAGTTCCTCTGTAACAAGAGGTTACACAAAACAAAGGAAACATAAAACAAACTGCTAACATCATGATCAGAGATATGCAGATATCTATTTTTTTAACTTTTCACAAAACGTAACTTATGCCTCCAGACAGTTCTCAATTTGATAGTGCCAGAGTTTAAGTGAAATAAATAAGAAAAAATTAGGCACTTTCATTTCTGAACATTACCTATGACAGATTCTCTTTGCCAATCACTGACTGGTTTGTCAGCTTTACTGGAGCAATTTTGAAATACCACACCTCTGGAAACACTGCCCATGTTTATTATTGCTTGATTATCCAACAAATTTTGATGCCACATGAACATAACAAAATAAAAAGAATGCCAAACAAGTTCCTGGACATATACATTTTTGTCTACTTACCTCTGATTTTTCTCTTTAGGCTGAAGATAAAGAGTTTTGTAAGCCTCAACCACAGCATCTCTGACTGTTGTCTCTTGTGACCAGACCAACACAATCATTCTTCGCACACCAACAGTGGCTGCCACAACTCCAAATTCAACTGCAGTCACGAAGAACTGAATAGCTTCCATCACATCTGTGGTGTTCTTTGAGCCCAGCAGTTGACAAATCACTGGGATACACTGCTGAACTTGAAGGGCAAAGGTAAGTGAGTTCTGCAAAGATAGAAGTATCAGTGTTTGTATTAGATCATTCCTGTGAGATACTGGTTCGAGTCTTATCCCTCAAGACGTCAAAACAAAGGACATGTGACAATGTCTGTTTCTGGTTAACTAATTCACTCCAGCAGGCCACTGACAGCTCCAGCTACGCTCCACAGTAGAGAATAAACCACTGTTTCAAACCCAGGTGATCTTTTCTCAGCGCAGACAAATGAAAATAATTCTCATAAATATTTTTATGACAAAGACATATGGTGGAAAACGAAATGCGCTTTCAAGTTATAGCCAGAACAGAAATTCTCATTATGTGTTATAAGTCACTGTGGATTCAATCTTTTAACTGATTTATAAGTGGGCGGAGTTTTCCAACTGTAAGGAGACACATTTTTATCCTGATCAATGTCTACAGTGCCAACATAAAATATGTATCAACGGATAATGCTTGGTGCTACCATGCCATGATAACAATTAATTTTCCCTGCGGCAAAAAAAGGAAAGGACTAAGAAACCAATTAACCAAACTGTTCATGCAGCTATCTTTCTTATGGCAGAAAATATGATATCATTATTGTGGAGGTACCAAAACACAGTCTCAGTGACTGACCTTGAGATACTGAACCAGAGTTTGCTGTTTGGTCACCTCATGACTGAGCTGGCTGTCCACCTCTGTGCTAACATCAGATGTGTGACCTGGCAGAGGCTGCTTGACCCCTGGTCAGAGGGAGATTCATGAAGAACAATCACTTATCATTAAGATGCTATAATTTATCATTACTGATCAATTACACAATGCAAAAAACAAACTTAACTTTTAACCACAGGCACACAGAAAATTCTTACAGATGTATGGCCCTGCATACTATAAATATTGTTCTAGAAGTTAAAACTGTCTGAAATGAAACTGACTTGTTAAAAGGCAATGAATGAAATCAGCAAAATACCTTCTTATCAGAAGAGACATGATAGTACCGAAGTCTTGCTGATCACAGCAACACAGCAAGAAATACTTTATTTTATTACCAAATGTGATGTCTAATCTCATCTTTGTGGACAATAATCACAATCAGAATCATCAATAATCGAAATACATATTCTATCTCAGCATGAGCTGACAGATAAGACAAAATACTGAACTGATAAATTTATATTGTTCGTCCTGAATAAGAAAGTAAACTCATCTTTATACTTACAGAAATAAATCTCTTTGATGGCAGCTATGATTTTGCTACTGTCTGGAACATCAGTGATTTCTTTCTCCTCTTCTGTTTCATCATCTGATTCTGAATGTTGTTCCCTGAAACGGAGATAAGAACATGTATCAGCATGTAAAGAAGTCTAACAACTAAGACATACTGGAAGAATTAGAAATAATAGCAAGAACGCTTTTATTGCTGATAAATTAAAGAAAATTAAGACATGGGCATGCGCAATGAAATTAAGAAACTGACCTTATGAAGATTGTTTTTCAAGGCAAGACTGAGGCAAAAAGAAAAAAAGAGGCAGATCACCAGCTTCTCTCACTGGCAACAGGACTGAATCTAGCAGCATGAGAATGTATGAGTCAGTAGGGCTAGCGAAGATCAGGAGAAATGGAAGAGAATAACCCTGCTGGTGTTACTGATTACAGCAGCCAATGCCACATCTGGTGATGCTGACAAATGACTAACAATGATCCTTACCACTAATTTGTAACATATTTTTGGTATATGTTCTGACAAAAGCTCCCATCAAATTTTATAAGCATTTTTTTTTTAAATACAGAAAAAAGAGAGAAAGAGAAACAGAGAAAGAGATAAAGACAGACAGAGAGAATGCAAGACAGAGATACGGGCATAGCCATGGATAAAGAAATGAAAAAGCCCAGTCACTAAATAGCCTAAACTCACTTGCTGAGGATCTTGAACACGGGCAGATCTGGAAAGCTGTCCATGGCAGCCAGTGTCAAACCCACAGCTTCCAAAAACTCCTTGTTCTCCAGATACTTGACAATTATTTCCATCACACTGATCAAATAAAAAAGGGTCAGAAAGTTACAATTTCATCCTCCTCTTGTAATCACAACGAGTGTGGATTTCGTCACTAGCACACCAACCTTTGAAAGAGATAACTGAGCAGAAAAAATAATCACTTTTATAGCACCACTGGAAAAAAAAAAAGATGAAAATAGAATCTACTACATGGTAATTTTTCTCCATTGCCATACTAGGAAAATTTATTTTTTTTTAATTTGAACAGAAAAAAAGCAACTCTATAAACTAACAGTTCATTTCTTTAATATCAGTATAACATGTTAAAATTTGCAATGAAAAAAAATCTTGCTCATTACCATCACACAATTAGCTCCAAGTAAAACATAGTCTGATCACTCATCAGGTACTATGTATTGTATAATAAAAGGGAAGAAACACACGGATTGTGATTCCACTGATTTCTGACACAAATATTGATGTGAAACTAGATGAAAGAGCCATGAACCAAGCATGCTGACAAAACTTACTGGTCAGAAGATTCCTCATCTCCAATCAGAGTTGATGCATCAGTCTGTCTTTGACTCAGTGATTGCCCAGAGATGACCTTCAGTATCTCTGGTTCCAGAGCTGACCATTCTTCATTCAGGCTGTCATTGGCTGGGCTGGGAGTCAGGGGAGTTGACGGTTCAGGTGCCATTTCCTCCAGGCGAGTTTTCTCTTTCTCATAATTCACACGTAGATCCTCAACAGGCAGCTGAGAGCAAATCAAATAGTCAAAATGAGAATAGAAAGTGGTAGCAGTCAGTGACAATCAGCTCTTACCCAGCCAGATAAGACATCTATATTTAAAAATAATGTTTAAATTACTGTCTCTTACTGGTACATGTAATTAGCTGTGCCAGCCTTATCTTAAATACCCAATTAAGACCTTCAGCTTCTGGGCATTAAACAGAGTAGAAAACACCCAATATGGATTAGTGGTGGCTCTTATAAATGCTAAACCTAACTCATCTGTTAAGGGGGGGGGGGGGGGGTCCTGAAATTTGGATTTTTCTCAAAAAATGCAATTTGGGGTTTTTGTTCTCAGGGTTAAAAGCCCTGCCTTTT
>JBCEWB010169863.1:0-10237 GCA_039654565.1 Peronia peronii | reverse complement strand
AGACAGTGAACGATATTGTTAGATTGATAAGGATTTGAGCGCCTAACAGGCAGCCGCCTTGTGTGCTTCCCAGGAAGGTGAGAACGTTTATGAGTGTCTTCTTTGGGTCTGTCGGGGTAATAATAGATTGTAAAGCGCTTAGAGCCTGTACAATACGGGGATAAGCACGATATAAATACTATCTATTATTATTATTATTATGTTAAGGCTATAGATCGGGCGGAAAAGGAAGTATTGACTTCGAAAGAAGTAGAAAAAAATATACCTTCCTCCTTCTTCTCTCTTTCTTTCTCTCCTATACTGATTTCTTCTTTGTCTACCGGCATTATAATAATGATCGTGACTTCACGATCTTACACAAGATTTGGAGTATTTATTAGCACTCTGACCTGAGCTACTTGACAGACTGACAGCATACAAAACTGGTAAGGAAGGTTTGACTCGAAATCCTGTCCTTTTCCTTTCTTTCTCTCTCTCTCCCTCCCTTTCTTTCTTTCCTTCTTTCTCTCACTCATCTTTCTCTTTCCCTATCCCTCTACATATACTGATTTCCCTTTGTCTAACACTACTGGATGATCGTGAATTCACAATCTAACATATGGTGGTGTTGACTATTGCTCCCCGCTAGACAGTATGCGATGCCACTGGGACAAACCTGTGGGTGAGAGGATCTCTCTCTCCCTTCTGTCTCAGCTGTTCCCAATCGAATCTTGTTTCATATCTCTGAAGCTGATATTAAGATTGACTATATGGCGCATTTTCCTGCATAGGTGATGTAAGGACTATACTCGCTGTCCCTATTGAAACATACTAAGACCTCCTCCAACGCCTTGCTAACATATTACTCACGAGTAGATTTGTGGACATGTTCAGTGGAACCAAAGTTAAATGATCTCTTCCACATTTGCTTGACTGAGGATTTGAATGGGCAAATGTTACAAAATCAACACACGCGCACTTGGGAACAAAAGCTGACTTTGTCTTGAGCAAGAAAGCACTGATAAGGCCCCATGCATGTAAAATGTCACTTCGCTCTAAACTACGCATGGCAGGTATTTTGCTCTATCAAGGATATCCCATCTCTTTTTCCCTTTCTTTCTGCGTATCGCTCTTCTTCTTCTTCTTCTCTCTCTCTCCCTCTCTTTTTCCTGTTTCTCTCGCCTTCTCTTTTTCTATCGCCTCTGTCATTATTTATCTGTTTCTCCCTCTCCGTTTTCCTCTCTCACAATCTCTCCCTTTCTTTCAATATTCTGAACATCTTGGGGATTGAAAATATTCTATGCTAACAAAAACACCACGCCATCACAGCTTGCAAAGAGATGGCAGATAATGTCATAGGGCGCTAATCCTCGTAGACCGCATAATCTTTTCATTTGCTGACCAGGGATTTTGAATCAGTGCATGGATACTGAGCCAGCTTTGATAAGGAGAACACGACCAAGGTGGACATGTCCAGGGCACTGAGCCAGCGCAGCTTGGCATACAGTCTGCCTTAATTCACTCACAAATCTTGAAAGTTTACGATCAAATGTCCAACAATATAAAGATCCCAGGAAGAACAGGAGATACGTAATGTTGCCTCTGTCCTCATTTTCAAGCTTATGTCGGTTCTCTCCATACTTAGGGCATTCCAACTATCCCGGTCCAGTAGTATTCTTAATCTTTCAAAGACCATATTGTTGTCCTTTCCTCAAATTGGTTATTAAAAACGTTCCAACCAATGTCTGAGATAATTTTAAGGCAGTAACAAAAACACAATGAACACCAATCTAAGACATGAATCATCTCTAACCATCATCGCCATCATCATTTTATAGAAAGGTCTTAAAATTTATGACATATTCCGTGACCAAGTAAATACAAATAAATAAATAAATAGATAAATAAATAAAATAAAATAAATAATAACAAAATAACCAACAACAAAATCTGAAGGGTTAATACGATGGAAATTGATAAACTATTTTGCACTTCAAATTTTCCGGTCCACTTGGCTCCTCAGCAGTAAACTGTAAATTTTTCGTCTTCTGATCAGGGAAGATATTTTAACTTTCAAAATCGTGATTAAAATAGTGTCTTGTTGTTACTGTTATTTTGTTGATGAAAACATAGAATCCAGCAGCAATCAAATTTTCGTCGTCATCATCATCATCATCATCATCATCATCATCATCATCATCATCATCATCATCATCAATATCGAGTGATCTTTCATACTCCCATGACCAACCCTACTGCCTTTGATATAGTGGCCACACTCAGAAGACGATAACAACAAATCAGAGATGGAGTAGCAGTACTGAGACAGAACATAGCTAGGGTTCTAATGCACTAAACTTGGCTTCAGCACTTGCCACACTGGTATGTGTGACGTGCAGATTTCTCTGCCCGGGCATGGGCCATAATGAAATGGTGAGCTGGTTTCAAGGACATGGATCGCCATCTGAGGGGATGAGCATGCACTGCAAGCCAATCGCCCTGGCCTGCTAAGCCTCTCTGGTGATCACTGGCGCAGTTATGTGCCTGGTCTCACAGCTGATCCCGGTGATCTGCCATTGTCCTCAGTCTTTGCCGGAGAAAATAATGACGAATAAATCACTGCTAGAAACAAACACACATATACACACACACACACAAATGAAAGAATAATAATGCAAAGAGGACGAAAAAATCAAGATGGACAAATTATTGCCAGAAATGATGAAATAGTAATATTTCAAAGAGGACACCTCAAACTGGACAGATTATTGCCAGAAAAAATGATATTGTATTTCAGAGAGGACAAAATCACGACGGACAAACTATTGCCAGAAAGATGACATTGTAATATTTCAAAGAGGAACTCAAAACGGACAAATTATTGCTAGAAAAGATGAAATGATAATATTTCAAAATAGAGAAATCAAGAAGGGCAAATTATTGCCACAAAAGTTGAAATTGTAGAATTTCAAAGATGAAGAAATTAAGACGGGCAACTTATTGCCAAAGAAGATGAAATAATAACCATCATCGATCCAGCAGGTTTGAGTTACTCGTTCCGACTGGATGTTTTTGTTATGTGGGTTGCCTTAAATGTTATAAATATTAATTGAGCATGATTTCTCAACATGACGGACCTGGTACACATTTGCAAAACTTCAAAGTAAACTATTTTCACATCATTCAGAAATAAATGCGTGTGGCCATAACTATCAGAAAGCATTACTGTGTGCAACATTGATTGTGCTGTGATCGCTGTGTTAGCGTTTCCTGGCTGTAGCAGTATTATCTATAAATCACAATCGGTTTTCCATGGCCATATACGGAGATATCGTTACTTTATACTTCCTTGTCGAAGACGAGCTGTGCTTTCGCCTCCAAAAAAACTTCATAGTTTCAGGACAGAAACGTGACGTCGTCGGCGTATTTTCGACTGAATGACATACTGGTCATAAAACAAAGCAAAAAAGGGGCGATTTTTGAAAGATACTTTGGGATAAAAACAGCATACAATAAAATAAATCTTGACGAGGCGGGCAGCACATGGCAATGCCCACTGGCATATAACTCGGACGACAAACAAAAACACACTGAAAATGTACCCCCCGCCCTGAAAGACACTGAACTGCCCCACAAAGACTTTGCCCTTGGTGAAGACAAGATTCTAAATGAGCAAATGCTGGCCTGTCTTGTCTTGTCCAATTCGGACACTCGCTCAAATCATGCTAGTCCGTGGATAGCGGCCACTAGTGGTGGTGATAATGAGATTTCTCCTGTCCCTTGCTTTGAAAGTGGAGCTAACAGAAAATGAATAGACTGGGGCTAACAAAAGGGCCCATGGAGTAATAGGAGAGTACAGATAATAGGGCGTCGGAGGGAGAAGACAAGAGGGTAGAAATAAGGATAAACACAGATGAAGGACAGTAATGATCACTGCTCGCGCGCATTTTTATATCTATTGTATGTGTAAATGTTTTTGAGAAAGCTAGAAAGTATATTCCATACATAGTGATAAAACAAGAGAGAACAAGAGTGGATGTGGAGAAAGCAATCTTGATATTGTTTTGTTTATGCTGTGTCTCAACAACACGATTACGGCTTCACTGCGCCTAGCCCGGTTAAAAAGTCTACACGTATAAAGGATGTGTATATAAATAGAAGTATCAAAGATTGGGAATGAAAAGTATCAAGAAACGATGTGTGTAAGTATGCATACCATATAGCTGACCACATATTCACATTTGTCTTAAAACACGTGTATGTTGATGGCTTTAAATTTTGGAATAGAGGCCCACCTGGCGCAAGAAATTCGGGGTGGTCTGTGGCCTCATTAAAAAAAATAAAAAAAATTCTTCAGCGAGTCCAGATTGATTGGGTAACAAAATAATGTTAACAAACACAAAGCACTGGGGAAGCCAGAGAAACTGATGAACTCGGCTCGCTCAGAAAAGGACAAGAGTGCGGGGGACGAGTAACAGGAGAGAATGAGTGATTGGTGCTCAAACAGATTAGTGCTGCTCTAAGGCTGAGACAATGAAATCAACAGGAACAGGAAATGAACACTGACGTGCAGTCAATGCACGGAGCTATGGACTGAAGGGGAGAGAGAGAGAGAGAGAGAGAGAGAGAGAGAGAGAGAGAGAGAGAGAGAGGGTGAGGGAGATTAAATCAGCGTGAGTAGCTAGAGGCTGTTCATCAAGGTTTTGCGAGACGAAAGAGCGAGCATGATGAGAAAATAAGAAAAAAAAAAAGAGAGAGAGAGAGAGAGAGATGGAAATAGAAATAACAAGAGGTAAAGATTTAATAAGAGACAGAGAGAAAGAAAGAGTGAGAGAAGCACGGGGTGAAAGAGAGAGAGAAAGAAAAACAAGAGATCTGGCCAGACCTGCTCTGGCATACATCCGGACTAACAGTGAGTGACAGCCATACCTCATTAGCCAGCATCAAACTTCAGGTGCTGATGAGTGGCAGCGGTCCCAAGTTCTAGCCTCTTTCTCTCTCTTTCTCTCTCTCTCACACACACACACACGACAGAGCTACATACAAAAACATACAAAGGCAAACACATATTCTCGCACATAATTATATAGGCCCGCACATACTCATACGGAGACACACATAATACACAAGCAAAACAAATACATAATAATATGCAAATATGTTCTCACTAACGCGCTCGCACAAACACAAACACACACAATAGGATGCATTACCTAAAACAAAATCCCAGTTTCTGCTATAACCTTTCTCTTTGTGATCCCTTATGTTATTGTGCAGACTTCATCTTGCAAATTCTGCTATCGGTCTTGCTGAGTCTCGCGTCTTGTCCTAGCATACAATACAATTTCCCTTGCTAGGCAGAACATACCGACTCAATTCTCTTGCAAATTCAAACCCCGTTTCAAGTATAAGAGAACGGCAAACATATCGAAGTTTTGAGATACAGAACAAATTCTTAAAAAAAAAAAAACCTTATTCATATATTTCTGAACAATATTCCACCGGCTGAACATATAGACCTATACACTTCCGCGTTGGCGATATATAACAAGAACGAAAATCATGGAACAGGCACCTGTGGATTTCTATAACCATTCGTTCACTTCTGGTTTGAAAATATATCATTTTCATATTTGTGTGCCAGCGGATACTATTATTTCCAAATGTCTTTAATATCCTGCCATGCATACCATGTATTTGTTTATGTATTTTTTCCTGTGGTACGGCATCCTAAACATGTATTTTTTCTGTAGGACAGCAAGCTAAATAAACAGCCGTTGGTGTAATGTTCTTGCACATGTGTTCATGACATTCGAGTGCCGCAAGGTTAAAATGGACAGTTGCTGTTCGCTGAAAACGGATAAATTCAAAACCTCCATCCCTAAAATCTAGCGAACAGCTGCAAGCCATTACTTCAAAAGCAGCTTTCCTGCTATTATGACAGTTTTATTATCTTGCAACTTTATAAGCAAGAAACACGCCGGGGTGTTCAGAACAAGCGCACCCTGACACTCTGGTGCACGATGAAAAAGAAGAGGGGAAACAGCAAGTAGGTTTAACACTTAACATTAAAGACACTGCATTCTAGCATCACTAAGCAAAATGATTCTATCGACAGAAAATTGGCACAAAAAGCATGAAACTTTGAGCTTCGGGCTCTGCTGAACTCAAATATTCTACATAGAGACCTACTGGAGCTGCCGTGAAATTATTCCCTTAGAGAGAAAAACGAACGAGGAAGTTATGTCAATGGCAGGATTTGAAAGATCCCTCATAAAGACCATAAGCAAGAGACAACTGAAATTCCTCGGACACATCTGCAGGAGGAATGGACTAGAGAAACAGATGCTATGTGGAAAGATCCAAGGGAAGAGAAGCAGAGGATGGCAATGAATGAAATACATTGACAGCCTTAACAGATACGCCACCAAGAATGAAATGAACAATACCGAGATGATAAGGAGAACTGACAACAGAAGGTTCTGGCAAGCCATGGTCGTCGATGCAGACCTGACACCTAAAGAAGAAGAAGTGCACTGATGTTCCTGTTCATTCTTCCCTGTTCGTTCCTTCTTTTTCTCCTTCGTTCCCTATATTGCTATCCTTCACATCTTGTTCTGATATGATCTGCATTATAATATCATGGGATGAGGGCTAAATCAAACAATGTTCATGCTATGTAGTCCACAGTATAGCCCCTCCACGCTATGCAATAATAATAATAATAATAGTAATAACAAACCACACGCGTTATCAGCCTGATGGCACTCAAATCCTTTACAATCTAACAATACCATTCATTGTCTCTAATAGTCTGGTACGCATTTTAATCTGGGCTGAGTCTATACAATGCCTATGCTACACTCATGGATATCTATATCAGCACCACAGACATGAAAGTATTTATACTAGTATGCCTGTGATCAGCACAAAACTCTACCACTTCAATGCAAGGTTCATGCTCTATATACGATGCTCGTGCTACACCTAGACGTACAGAGTATTACGTACGCCTGGTGCTCCACTGTACGATATCAGTCTGTGCCCCCCTCCCCTCCCCTCACCCCTCAACACCATGGAGGAACAACAGGTCCACATCACTTGCATTCCCGTAATCCGGAAATAATTTCATGCTCTATCGCCAGATTCCATGACACTCTCATGTCTCTGAGAATCACATTAATTACACCGGTATTTTTTTCCTTGTATGTTTTCACACGTTTGATAAGCTAAGGATTGCGTGTGAAATCATCGGCAGACTATGTGTGCTGACAGTGTGAGCGACAAAATGCATCCTCCGCTCCCTCTTAATCTACCCCAGCTTCAACTCCATCTTTCATAGAATCTAGAATTCAATTTCCGTCGGAATAATCACTTTATTTTTCTAACGTCATCGTGGACATTTTCAAATGTCTCGGCAATGATTTAATTGTATAACATTTGTCATTACAACAAGTCTGCCTTTCTTCCTATGCTGCTACTTCGCAGTAGCTCACGGCCATCTGTCCAAGGGAAATTTTCCCCACTGCTACCATTGTGAGAGACGGCCGGAACAAAAATTAATAGCCATATGTATCCAATTTCCTTGTTTTCTTCCTTCCATCGCTCAATCGTTCATTCTTCTATTCCACCCTATGACGGCATTTCCCCCCTCTATTTATCGACTCATCCACCAGCTTTTTTTTCAAAAAGATCTGACAACTCTAAATGTGCAATTATTTAATCATTTACGGAGTCTGGGGTCTAAAATTCGGTGGGGGAAAAAATAATAAATAAACAATCTGGGAATTCTCTAAGATGCCCGTCCTGGTGTAAGAGCATTTGACAAGCTTAAATGCTCAGACAGATTGAGTTTTCTCATGAGTTGCAGCCTATAAGAGCTTTCATCTTCTCCGCCAACCTGTTCTTTCTCACTCAAGCCCATCCACATTTAATAATAAACAATCTCATCAGAGCGTTATGTATGTGCATCTATCTCCTGTCACAGTTAATGTTCAGCAAACGTCAATCACACCGACATTTCACCAAAACATCTGCGAGCTCTTAGAACACAACTCCGGAAATTAAACGCTGAGGATGGCAGATTTCACAACGCTGAGACACACGTTTTCCCTGAGCAAGGCCTGCCTAGTGCGGAATCAATTCAGATTAAAACTGGTAAAAACGTTCCAGAGTGAACTTGCTCTGCTTTTTAAAACTATCGAACTGAAGCCCAGTCGACGGGATATAAGGTGTCTGTCTCTCTCTCTCTCTCTCTCTTGTCTCTTGCTTTTTTTTCTTCTTTTTTCGAACACATACTGACACACATCCTATCTACCAACAACATGTCTCTTTCCTCTTGGGCAAACAAAAAAACTATCGTCTTTCACTGCTTAAACAAACCAAAAAAAAAAGAAAAATGAATGATATGTAATTATATACATACACACACACACACGCATACGTGCACCCGTCCGTCCAACTATCCGTCCGTTCGTCCGGCCATCCATTCATCCATCCGTCTATCCATCTTCATCCAATCAAACGCACACCTACATTATTATACACATTCATGCAGATACATTACGAAAATTACATGCAGAATGCACGCAAACTGACAGGGAATTACAGGTCGACATCTGCACACGCAATACCCTAGAGGCCTTCCTTTCCCGATCTCGTCTTGAAGCCAGAAAGTCTGGTGTATAGAGGAAGCTTTTGATGAGCTGCAAGAATGCCTGCTCTTTCAGCGGAATTCAGACTGTACCGAGAGCCATACATTCCCTCTGGGCGGATGATCACGTCATCACATAAGCGCTAGGTGCCATGGTGCTATATCAGTGGTTAGCCATGATTAAATAATCGGATTTTTGACTTTTGCTTTTCTTATTTGTTTTTTTTTAATCCTCTTGAGAAGTGGAAAGGCAACATGTAGTACTAAGTTATCACATTCAAGTTTTGATTTTTTTTTTTTTAAATGACATTCTCCTGTGTTTTGGTATCGATGAAACTGGATTCTTGACATATCTATATCGGACTTTTGAGTTCTTTTTCCTGGAAAAAAAAATTATGCAGCACAAGACCATCCATATAATTATGGCACAGTGTATAACACAGCAATAACAACAACAACAACAACAATAATAATAATAATAATAATAATAATCATTTTACGAAAAATGTTTTAAAATTAAGACGACTGTCTACCGGCAACTAATCAAATACACCAAAGAAGTTGAAAAACAATATGAAGAATTTTGAATTGAGTTAATGAAATGAATTAATAACGCTAGCCAAATTTTCGAGCCCGCTTGGCTCTTCGTCGGGGCAATAATGAAAAATCATCATCATCATCATCATCAGAATTAATTCATTCACTTTAAATAATCGATTGAGCACCAGTTTGCACTTCCACTTCTCTCATGCCCTTGTGATACAAAATTCTTCTTTTCAAGTGACAAAATATTCTGTATTAAAATTACACTGTCTCTAATGATAATAAATTCAGCATACAGCCACAAGTGCACATTTTGATCACAAATCTGTGATCCTAGCGTGACGTCAACTCTCTAAGTTCAGGGATGTCAATCCGTTTTCATAAAATTAGGAAAATGTTTCACTCGCCATGTTTGTACACAAGATCTTAAGTACTTATGGAAGGAAAAAAAAATCATAAGTCGGCAATCAGTAAAGCATGCATAACGACTCAAAGGCCATCTTTTTTATCCATCTATTGGCAGATCATCATCCTGTGTCATCTCTTTCGAGGTCGACTTGAAATGACTCGCCATCTCCCTCTATCCTCTACTCTTCTAGTGCATTCCTCCAAAGATAGATTTGTCCAGTCCTTGATGACATCCGTCCACATTTTCCGCTGTCTTCTTCTAGCTCGTTTTCCCTCGATCCTCTCTTCCAGTATATCCTTACAGATGGTGCTGTGTCGTATGATGTGATCAAAATATTGTAATTTTCTTTTTTGAATTGTTGTCAATAGTGTAGGTTTGACTTTCAGCATAGTACAAACATCCTTGTTGGTCTTTCTCTCTGTCCCACTAATCCCCTCCCCTTCCCACACACACACGTCTGAATGTCCACATCTCAAAGGCCTCTATTTTATTCTCCAGATTTTTGTTTGGAGTCCAAGTCTCTGGCCCATACAGCAAGACTGAATTTTCTTTATTGGCAGATACAGATACAGAACGTCAAATAACAGGAGAGATCATAAACGGGGAAGACAAACGACGGACTCGGGGGGGGGGGGGGGGGGGGGAACCAAAAC
>JBCEWB010169819.1:0-10238 GCA_039654565.1 Peronia peronii | reverse complement strand
AAATGCGGGTTTTCAATCTTCGTGTCCCTCCATCCCTCGATGCTGGACCCGTGAGTCGATCCCGGCCCGTTTTCTCCGTGAGCAGACTCCAAACCACAGAGCCACTGCGTCCCCATATCGAATTTCAGTAGTATTTCTTGAGTCTGCCTTATTTCGATGCTGTCCATGATTATTTTTTTTTTAAATATGCGAGTATGTGTGAATAAATCTTGCGTGAACTCAGTCTCATTAACTATGAACTCAGTCTCATTAACTATGCTAAGAATTTCCTTTTGGCGGCAAGTAAATTTTATTTTTTCTTATTTTAATCGGGGATTGAGCTTAGGGTGAGCACTAAAGTACTGACTAATAATTTGAATAAACTATTCAGTAGAATAATTTGTAGTGTAAAAATGATGGCAGAATAGACTAAACTCAGTCTTGATGAAATAAATGTTGTATCTGGCAAAAGGAAGTAGAGCTAGATAGACACCCACCGGCGGTGAAAGACGTGGCATGTCACACCAAAGAGGAAATAATACTCCCATTGCTTTCAGGATGTTCTCAGCAGTGGAGAAGTTGACCTACTTGAACGTCAGCAGCAGTAACCTCCTGCCAGGCCGCATAACGGAGTGGGTCAAGGCTGTTGACCACCTGTTTATGAAGGACATGAAATGGCGAGATTTGGAACATGGGGACCTAATCCAGTGTCTGGATGCTGTAAGTTGTTTTTCTAGCTCTCTTTTCTTTCTTTCTTTCTTTCTTTCTTTTTGTCTTTCTTTCGTTGTGTTCTTTTCTTCCTTTCTTTTTTTTCTTTTTTTTTCTTCTGTAAATTGTTTCCCTGTTTTTTTTTTTGTTTTTTTTTGTTTTTTTTTTGTTCATTATTTTTTAATTTTTTTTTTTCCCACTGTTTTTGTTTAATCTTTCCAGTGGTTGATGTCGTTGAAGACGCTAGACCTATCGGGCAACAAACTGAGATCTAACATCTTGGATGCAGCTCTCCGTCAATATCAGTCTAGTGAAGACTCCACATTCCAGGGCTTTCCTCTTGAGGTTCTCAACTTATCCAACTCCAACATCACAGCGGCAACTGTGCTGTAAGTCTTCTACTTGACCTTTTCTATCTAATTGAACTCTTCAGTCTCAGAAAAGTGTTATAGTGTCATTCATTTTTACCGAACATCCATGCCAGTTTCTCAAAGTGGCTCAGCCAGCCGTAAAGTCTGGTCCATCATCATGGCAGTGTAAAGCATGACTAGCACTATGGTTGATGTTGGTGTTTCTCGTGCACAAATGTCTTGCGCCAAGGGCAAATGAGTCGGAAGTCACACCTGGCGATCACGTGTTATGGCCGTTTTTAACTATTTTTCTAACTCAGATACCAAACTTTTTTTCCAGGTTAGAAAAGGTTGAAGTTTCGTTTTGTGGGGAAAAAAATAGAAAATTTTGGTATCTCAGTTAGAAAATAGTTAAAAACAGCCATAACTCGAAAAAGCCTGACGCAACTTTCGACTCATTTGCCCTGGGTGCAAGACAAATGTTTACGTTGCTGTTTTTCATGCACTAATGTTTATGTTGATGTTTCTGTTGTCCTCTATTTCAGGCAAGTGGTGAGAGCTTGCAAAAAATTGAAAGAAATTGACCTCACGTCATGTCGCGAATTACCCAGGGGATCCAAGCGAATATTCCATCCACACGAGTTCAAATCGTTACTGAAATCTCTTGCTGTAGCTGCCGCAGATTCAGACGATAATGGCGATAGTGGTGATGATGATGATGATAGTGACGATGATGGCAGTGACGAATGGCATGGCTCGGATTCTGATTGATGGAATCTTTGAAGCATGAAGCTGTCTCACTTCTTATATCAGTCAAAAGGCAGAGGTCAGCAGAGGTGAACTTTGGTACCAATGTCTTGAGTATATTACCCTGTTAGAGTGTTTCTAAAATGAAGCTCAATACAGTAGGGTAGTGCAGTGGCCAGTCTTAAAGATTTCACTAAACAATGTGTATAGTTTCACAATGAGGGGGTGGGACTGTAATGTGAAGCATTGCTCATTCATGCTGTTTTTAACTGTGAAGACGAAATCCACTGTATGATATATGGGCAGTCTCATATTTGGTGTGTTCCATGAATAAAAATTATGCCATGTGATGGTACTGTCCACTCATCACTGTGTGTACAGAGATCAGATTTTAGCCTTCTAAATGCCAAGTTTTGGACACAGAGGCTCCATTTTTTCTAACAATGACTCATTGTTAGCTATTTACTGGATAACCGAATTCACAAAAATATCCTTACTGTAGCAGAGGAACAAAAATTGAGATGGTGCTGCCATGTGTCCGGATCATCTGGCATTGCAAAAACCAACGTACACTACACAATCAGAGGCAGCTGCAGAAGAGGAAGACAAAGGAAGAGATGTGACAACAACATTCAAGAGTGAATAAGAGTGAGATCTGCTGATTCTCAAAGAGCAATCTGGAGAAGATTGGTGGCCTCATCTTCAAAGGTGCCCCTATGACAGTAGTAAAGGTCAAAGGACAGATGAAGGTGAAGGATAGACCTACTTAATCTTTCTGTGAGCGTGCAGTCATTAATTTTTAGTGATTTACTTTGACCTTTAAAGTTCAGTTATTCAGGGCCTGGTTATTATGGTTTTAAAATACCATCTATTCATGAACATGTACAGGTGCTATGTTGTGTCATTTTACTGTGAAGACGTTTGGTCAGACTGATCCAGAAATCAGTCACACAGGGATGTCAACTTTCTTACATTAGAAAAATCACAGATTTTTTTGGCTGATGCAAACTTCGTTGCTAGATCCTTATTTTTTTTTTTTTCCTGCCAAAAATACCTCCTTTTACATGCTACTGCAAGCACAATGTACAGAAATATAGAGATGAAATATTTTGTTTGCATTATCATGAAAAGAAATTGACAATGCTGGACTATAGTTTCTGTAAGTCGTAAATACAAACACATGTACTGTCATCATGAAAATCAGGAAATTGATCCTGGCCGTCTGAAATAGTAACAACATAGTCATGAATACATTTGCAAACATCACAAACTAAGTGTTAAGCCTCAGCATTACATGTACGTTTTATTTATTCAGGTGACATCTGGTGGATCCCAACAGGTAAAGTATTTTTGCTGAATATGTTTATAAATTGTATGAATGTTAAGGACATTTGCATGGATTCTGAAGATGCTTTCATGAATGTTAAAGATACACTTGTATGTCAAAGATGCTTATAGAACATGAATGTTAAAGAATAATTAAGTGAGTGCTGAAGATGCTTATGTTAAAGACATTTAACAGCTGAAGATGCATATATGAAACTTAAGAATGAAAGACACTTAAGGGTGAACGCTGAAGATATTTACATGAATGTAAAAAATGCATAAGTGAACACTGAAGACATTTGAGACGCGATACGATGAAATCAGGCGCTCGTCAAACTGAACCCACTGGAGAAATCACGTGTTTTTCAACAGAGAATGAGTTTTTAACGTATTTTTTTTTTTTCACGGAAGCCTTCTATATCATGTAGAAATGTATTTCGGAGTTAAATTTTCTGAAATAGATTGAGTAAAAGCCCAAAAATTGTAATTTAGTGGCATGGGTTAATAAGGAATAGTAAGGATTAACAAAACTGATCCGCCATGTTCTCATTGAATTCAGCTGCAGCAGCACCCCCATCGTCTTTAACAGTCAACATCCCGACTTTTATTTAAGGTAGAACAAAGAATTTTTTCATACACAGAAAGGGAAATGAATAAGTTTGACATTGATACCAATAACTCCCATATGCTCAAAATTTGACAAGCGCCTGATTTCATTGTGTCGAGTCTCACTCTCATTTGTCTGAGTATGAAAAACAGTTATGTGAACACTAAAGACACTTTTGTGAGGGTTGAAGATTGGAATTGTGGCATGGCATTTTGAAGAAGCTAACAATGAATTGGCTTCTGTTCAGGTTCAGTTTGTCTCTCCCAAAAAAATGATGTAAGCGATTGTGTTTTGATCGAGATGTTCAAGTTGCAGCATATGCACAAGTTATAATTTATTTATTTTTTGTGTCCTTATCTTGTAATTTTTATAAAAAAAAGCAAGTCTTCCATAAACATAATATGTGTTGTCATTATTTTCTAAGCATTTGGCTATTGAGGGGTGAGAAAGATATTTATTCTTGAAAGATAAAAATTAGAGGCATCTACAAAGTTTTGTGGAGCAATAGTTAATTGTTTGATTGATTGATTTGACTGTTGAATTGAGTGATTTCATTGATGGTTATTTGATTGATGGATTGGGTGATTAATTTTATTGATGGATGTAAGGATCAATGGATTGATTCATGGATTGATTTGAATGGTAGATTGGTTTGTTGATCTTATTGTTGGATTGTTTGATTACTTTGATTGAAGAAACTGGTCGATTGAATATTTTCATTTAACGATGCACCAGTAATTTGCAGCATGAAATGTGTTTGATATATTTCAAACTTCTGCGGGGAAATTGTCACGAACTTTCTCTGGATGTTGAATGGGTGGTAGACTTGACGTTATAAGTGGTGATCAGGCGGTGAATGCGGATGAGACGCACACAATGATGGAGAAATAACCACAGGAATCCTCACGTCGAAATGATGCAGAATTTATTACAGGTGCTTGATATCAATACAAAACTTCAGGGCAGCTGTCTAGCTCCGATGCACACAGCTCTCACTGCATTCCACTTCTCTCACTGCAGCACACTTGTCCTCTCCCCTTGCTCTCCGGCCGAGCCCTCATATATATTGGCCCGATCTGAGCTTCTTGAACTGTGTCGAATGTGCTGGCGCCGGCACACATGATATACCTCATACACACGAGATCTAACTAGACTCGTATAGGGTCTTCCCGATGTTTCGCGCGACCTTTGCTGCACACCACACACTTGCATGGGCCTAGCACACAATTACAATCAACTGAACATCGCTCACAACACACTCGCGTATACCCCGCATGCATTATCATGATTCGTTACAGAAATGTTTTACATCTTCTCTGCTCATTGCTGACTCTCATTGCTTGTATTACATTCTAACTTCACTCACTTCCTCATAATTATTCAGGTGTTGTGACACTTCTATCAGACCTTTATGTGGTTGGTTGATTTCAGTATTAACAATAATTCCATAGAGGTGATTTATGTCTTGCAGCCAGTCAGAATAAGTCATATGTCAATTTTCCATTGAATTGATTTACTATCACCACGTAAAACCTTAATTTATACACTTTCTTGGGGAACAAAGGTTGCGAGCTAGTTTGCCTTTAGGCAGAGATATTCCAAAGTGAAGAGACACAGGTAAGATCAGGATAAAAATCTGAAAAAAAAAAATTAACAGTTTAGCACATGAATCTAAATAATCACCTCACAATATCCTCGTAATTATACATGTACTCACAATCTGCCTGAAAGAGCAATATTTGCTTATTCAGAAATGAATTTCTTTAAATTTCTGTACTATAAAAACATCAATAGCAATCATCACATTACACCCCAGATTTCTCTGTTCAAGTCCAGCGACCTACAGCTCATTCTGTCTGGCTGTGAGATATACAATTATTGGACTGTACTGGACTTGATTCCAGCAATATCTTTGACACTTTCAGCCTTAATCCCAGTTCCAGACTATCTCAGTCTGAGTGTTATCCTAACTAGGCACATTTTTTCAAAGTGATTACATGCATGTTTATTATATGAATTAGTACAATTGGAAATCCAGTTGATAGAATTTCAATTTTTGACTAAAGGATTGGATTGCATGCATTTCCAGTTGATTCTATCATTATAAATAATTATTTTTATATCACTGAGCAGCCATCTCTGATTCATGTTTGTCTGCCCTGTTCACGATTAAAATCAGGTATAAATCTAAACTAAATCCATAGTGTGATCTGACAGTGGTTTCAAACTAAAAATATCAATCTGCATTAGTTTTTAGTTTGTATGTTGTAGATTTTGTTGATTCTTGAGTGCCAGATTTCCGTGTATAATGAGTTTCAGTTTTCGATGTACTCACATTATATACATATATATGTATCAATTGCCCATGGGCTTGGAATTAGCAGTAACCCTTTCTGACCAGTTGGTCAAGTGATTGTTTATGTTTATATTTCATGGCTTCTAGTGAATATATATACATGTATTGAATTAGCTTTTACATCAGTCTCTGAGGGGCAACTTGTATGTTTCAAATTTATAAGTCAATGATATGTGTCTGTGCTTTTATGTTGTTGTTATTAATTTTTTATTCCTCCTTTAAAATTAATGTTCATATACATGTATTTTTAGTATGGGCAGCCTTTATATAATTATTACTATCATCTTTAAAATGTGCTGAGAAGATTACCTAACATGCCTGAGTTGAGATTCCCGATGTACCTGACGGAAAGCGCCGTAGTATTTGTGGATTTGATGGGATTGAACTAAATTGTTGTTTGTCTTAGCCTTGTCTGTTAATGTATTAAATACCACAATTTTACCAAACTACCAGAGGTAAATTTATGCTCAGGTGTCGATATAGAATTCTACAGGTCATTTCTTGATGATATGGTAGCATTTAACTTTAATTTATATATATTATGTATAAAATTATTTTGTATGAATAAGTGTGAGAAATTTTGATATTAAATATTGACTGCTTTAACTTTTGGTTTTAACTGTGACATGGATGGATGGATGGATGGAACGAACGCAGAGTATTACAATGAATAGACGAACAGGTTAACAGTCAGATGTGGATGAAACAGAAAATTGAACAACTGATAAATAGACATACAGTCGAAAACAGTCAGATCGCAAAATAAATGTATATGATGAAATCAGAAAATTGATTCATGCAGTGTTATAGTTGTTTATTAAATCTCTGAGAATCTGTTTTGGTGCAAATCAAATGACAATAAAATCTGTTAAATTTGGGACAGAAAGAACCATAGACTGTTCATCATTGTTGTTGGATTGTCCAGTGAGAAAGCAGGCGGGTCATTTGCCGCTAATAATGGGTTTTCATGTGCGAATGCAGGCCCACTGCTGAGAAACAAAAGTCATACAGATACTATACGAGATGAAGTCCTGCAGGGATGAGCGATGTTTTCTCCGATCCCTCTTTGTTTGGAAGATGGCTGCCCTGTTGTGCTAGAATGTCCATGTGCCTTCAGTATACTGTTGCTTCCCAAGTTGTGGGTCAAAGACAAAATCTTTCCAAAATGTTGCGTTAGTGTTGAAGCAGACAGTTTAATATATGTGTACATCTAGCTTATTTACATATACATACATGTATATATATCTATATGCTATTGCGCATGGACAGGGATTCTCCAATAATTTGTACACTTTTTGGTTATTCCATGCTTTATTTTCTGTATTTCTTTTTTTTCTATTCAATGTTCAAGTGAAAGCATTCATTTGATCAACAATTTCAGACTGGTCAGTCAGTAATAGTACAATGCACAAATCTTTAGATGGTGAAAACTGAAGGAAAGAAAGAAAGAGGAAATAGAGAAAAAAAAAACAAACAAAAATATGACCTTTTTCAACATTTTCAGATATTCCACTATCTATTCCTCTATTGTATTTACTAAATCTATTTTCCACATTAGCATTTTGGACTTTTCTGTAGTATGAATATCAAAATATTAATAAATATAGATCTCAGGATTTAAAAATAAGATAATAAAACAGGTGTTAATTTTTTTCACAAGAATTCCCACTCTTTTCTCTGGGGAAAAAAAAGCGCTACACACCCTTTGAATTTGTTATCGTTATTTCATTTACTTTAAATTCTAACTTTATCTGGCAGCTCACCACATTTTTATGGTTTTATTTCCAGCCTCACACAAACATAAACGTTTTGACAAATTTTAATGTAAATTAGAAAATTGAAGGAAAACACTGAGAGCAATGAAGAACTGAAAATGTAAAAGACAGGAAAAAGAAAAGAAAAGAAACATTGGATATGCCCAACTCTTTCATGTTTTCCTCATTTAGCAAAACCTTAACTGAAATGAAACAGATCAAAACAAAAAAACAAGAACAAAACAAAACAAAACAAAAAATCATGCTAAGGTTGACGCCCCACATGAAATACAAACTACATACATGTACATATGTATATTCAATGTTTCATACACGTGATAGGAACTGGAAAGAGTGAGAAAAGGAGGAATTGACAGAGAAGGGGGGAGGGGAGCAGAGGCTATCAACTTCTAGAGATAGCATTGATTAATGTCAGTTTTTCCAGAATAAGTAATTGCGAGTATTCAGCGGTTTCCTCTCACCCAGCAGATACATGCACAGACAGATGTGCAAAACATATGTGACTCATCACGACGGTTCGGTCCACATGGTACATCGGGCGGTTTCGAGCAAATGGGTCAGAAAGGGGGCGTCAAATGGTCGAATTTTGGATTTTTGCACCAATCTATTCTTTAAGCATCACTGCATCAGGTAAACATATCCAAACATGGAATTAAACTCTAAAACAAGATACAAATCACTTTTAAAAATGTACGGTCCGTTGCTAAGAAGATATAACGCAAAACTTTGAAAACGAATTTCTCAGAATTTTTATTTCTTTCGACAACTGCATGCAACAGCTTTCGTTACTCATAACTCTGTCAAATAACATCATCGAGCAATGAAACTGGTGTCAAAATGGGTAGCTGAGAGATCACTCTTTCACACTGTATCAATAACTCAATTTGCCCAAAATGTACCTTGTGGACCGAACCGTCATGATGCATCACATATGTACATACAAGAGAGGATGAGGATACATGTATTTTAAATTTTAAATGAATGATCAGGAATCAACATTATTATTAAACGGTTCCATCTCTTGTGAAAGAACTGCAGCGCTTAGAGCCTGTACCTACGGGGATAAGCGCTATATAAATACACTCTATTATTATTTTACATACGCTCTATATACGTCTTTCAACCTCCTGGTGGAGGTTATCTCGATATTTTACATAGAGAGAGCAACAAGACAGTCGCGTCTGTCTGTCTTTTATTTGATATAACCTCGGAGTTTTAAGTCTCAAATCACGATAAGTGATGCAGGAAAAAAAAAAACAATACACTTTCAATTTTTTGGAAGCAGCCTAACAAGTGCTACTGCTTGTGCACGATAAGTATCACAGGTTCACAAAGAAAACCTGCGTTCCGAAAATGTCCGATAGAGAGAACATATCAAAAATGATCCTCTATCAGAATGGAATAAATATTTTTCAGTGTGACTCTGGCTCATGTTTAAAAAGAACATGGCAAAAGGTGACAGTAATTTTGCCGAAAATATTTGGAGTAAAACGCGTAGAGAAAAGGTTGTACGGCCATCCTGGCACACCAGATGCAGAGAAATAGCAGCTCCTGGTCAGTCGGTTTTGGCGGGAAACCTTTGACATCATAGAGCAGGTACAAAACTGTCACCGGAAACCAGCAGATCAGCTGTGAGAAGAGGAAACAATGTTATTAAATACCGGTAGTCAAGCAATTCACTCCCCCCTATTCCCACACCCTCCCCTTCAGTAAGAGAGTAGCACACACACACACATAGAGTGAAAAAGATAGAGGGATGAGAGACTTGGGAGAAAAGAAAATGAGACGTAAGGGGTCAGTCATATACATGTACTTATAGGAGGAAGATGCGGAGCAAGATGTGGAGAGATCACGAAAGAGATTGTTGTTTGTACTTTGTATTGGGATTTAATGACACATCAGCACGATTACGGCTATATTGTGCCAAACACGGTAAGACACGTTTATATGTCAAGAAGAAAAGAGGAAAGAAAGCGGGACAGAAAACAGAGCAAGGAGAGAGAAAAGGCATGTCACCCCCGGGACGTCGAGGATGGTGGCATTCTATGGGAGAGGATGATGTGGGAAAAGCAGGAGGGAAAGAGACAAAGATAAGGCGAGCACAGGACTTGGGTAACAAAAAGAAATACATGCAACTGTATAATGTGAATTAAAAAAGAAAATAGAGGACAAAAAGGAACAGAGAGAGAGAAAGACAGAGAACGCAAAAAAGAGTGAGAGAGAGAGAAAGATAGAGCGAGGCAGATTTATTATCTCAAAGAAACGTAGACATAGTAAACTTGGGAAATGGAGAGGTGGGGGAGGGGGGGGGGGGGGGGACAGGAGAAATGTCAGCTTCTTTTTTAAAGTGCTCATCCTTCAATGGGAGATCCTTGTGCTCAGTCCTCTTA